>JAIXNV010001368.1:0-12906 GCA_020917445.1 Riparia riparia
AACTTCTCCTCACAGCCCCAAAGCCCATCCTGCCAGTCCTGCAGAGCCTCTGCAGCTCCTCCTTGCCCAGAACAGGGAGCCCCACAGCCAGACACAGCAGCCCAGATGTGCCCCCCTGGCCTGTGGTGTCTCTGGCAAGGGAGCAGCACGAGGCATTGCAGGAGCCTGCAGACAATTCCTGATGCACTTGGAGGATGATCCTGCTCCCCAAGGGACGTTCCCGTGGTGCCAGCTCAGGCATTGAAATAGGGAACAGGGCCAGAGGGGAAAGGGCAACCAGAGATGGGCTGGAAAAGGAACAGGGGTGGGCAATCAGAAGGAATTTGTACCAGGAAGAGCAAAGAAAGCCAAGGTGAAGCAAAGGAAATGCTGAGGGCAATTTTGGGTTAGCTGCCAGGCAGCCCTGGCTCTGAGCAACAACATCTGCAGTGGCACAGGAAACTCACAGCTGATGGGAACAAACCTTCTGGATGACTTCAGAGGCCACCACAAACATGAGTGGTTTCCCTGCTGTCCCCCAGCCCTTCCTGGCCCCAGGGGCTGATGATGGCATTTGTGCTCCCTCAGGTTCATCTCCCCACACCAACACCATGGGGGTGCTGATGCCTGCTCTGGGCAGTGCACACAGGGGCTCCTGAGCCAGTGCTGCTGTGTCTATGCCTGCGAGGATGTGGCACCTGTGTGAGCTGGGGGAGAGGCCAGGGCTGCAGAGGGGGGATGTTGTTGGCAGGTGCATGAGGACGCTGTGGGACGCTGCCCTGGGGTGTCCAGCGCAGTGGGGATGGATCAGCCCCTGCTTTGCGGCTTCTTCCCATCTCCCCCAGGCACCTTGCAGAGCCCCAGCCATGCTGTTTGCCCCCAGCCTGCCCACGGCCACCCTGGGGCTGCTCACGGGGCTTTTCTCTGCTGAGCATTGGCCTGGGCGTGTTCTGGGGGGAGCCTGGGCAAGAAGCCTGGAGCCCTGTCTTGCAATGCAAGATGTAACTGAAAAAATGTATTTTATTACCATCTGTTAAAACCAGGAGGGCAGGTTGTTTATCTCTTCCATGACCCATTCATCCCTCATATCTCTGTGGGGGATCTTCTCTTAATGGGCCAGCTGTTAAAACCAAATGGGGCAGTGTTCTTTATCTCTCCCATGACCCATCCTCCCTCCAGGGAGTTATCTTCTGTTAATGGGCCATTGAGTCTCACTGATGACTGATAAAATTACATCATCCCATTGTGAGATGCTCCACCCAGAGGGAGGAGCCAAGCATTCCTACCTGGATATAATCTGAGATTTAAAGCATCAGGAGCAGCCAGTTTCCACTGGATTCCCAGAGGAAGGCCAGACTCATCTACATCACCCCTGGATTGTCTGAGGAAATCTACACCTTCTACAAGATCATTGCTTCAACAAAACCACATCTGTCACTCCAGGAGGACTGCAGCCACGAACTGATTGGACGGCTAGCAACACCCAGCCTACCTGGGGGTCAGGTTGGATTCTGAGTCTTATTTTTTGGGCTTGTTTGGTGGTGGGTTTTTTACTACTGCATTTTTAGTGTAATTTTCCTACTGAAGAACTGATATGCCTATTGCCATATCTTTGCTTGAGAGCTCATTAATTTCAAAATTATAATTCAAAGAGAGGGGGTTTATATTTTCTGTTTCAAGGGAGGCTCCTGCCTTCCATAGCAGACCCCTGTCTTACCAGCCCAATACAGGGAGCTCGGCTCAGATATCCTGCGTAGTCCCTGGGTTGGGGTTTTTTTGGTTTGGGATATTTGGAGAAGTAAGAACTCCAAATCTGGGTGGAAAATGCCCCTTGGGGTGACATTGGGGGTCCTAGTGGTGGGTGATGGAACAGGCATCTTGGAGGAGCAGAGCCCTGTGTCCCCCAGGAGCCCAGAGTGGGGGAGCGCTGCAATTTGCAGGACCTTCAACAGCTTGGAGAGGGGCAGGGGGGACTCCTCGGAGCCTCGGCACCCCAAAGCAGAGAATAAAGGGAGAAGGGACCCTGAAGCCCCAAAACCTCCAGCATTCCCAAATGGAAAATGGAAAAGGGGGGAACTTTTCAGATTCCTGGGATTCTCAGCAGCCTGGGGAGGGCAGGGAGACCAGAGACAGGGAACTCCACAAAGGAATTTTCAGGGCTGCTCTTGGTGTTTGATAGGCTATGAGGGACTCCAGATGTCTGGGGACTTGTAGAGATGGACTTGAGTAAAAGGACATTCAAAGTCAACATACTCATCCCTTGTTTTTGCCCAAATCAGGATTTCCCATTCCCAAACCTTGGCTGGATGGAGGAGGAGGCTGTGAGGAAGGGGAAGATGCCCCAGGACAGGCAGGCAGGTGAGGAGGAAGTCAGTGCCCCTTTCCCCCTCTCTCCTGCTCCATCTCCCAGCCCAGCCTGGCCCCCGGCTGCAGGACAACCCCGCTGCCAACGCCGTCCTGCTGGGGATGCATTGGCGGAATCTCCTTCCCCTTCCCTGTGTCACGGAGGCAAATTCCATCCTGTCCTTGTCCTTCTACCCCCAGACAAGGAGGTGAGGATGGAGACCAGGGCGAGTAAATGCCTGCAGCAGAACCTTGTGGAAGAGGCCGTTTTGAGCAAATGCATGGCACAGGAATCCAAAAGGGAGAAAAAGCGACGGAGATCTGACAGGAGGAAGGACTCCAAACCCATCCCAGGTTGCTCGGAGGAGAAAAGATGAACCCTGTGCTGGGAAGGTGGACAGAGTTTCAGCCAGAACAACACCCCTGTCCAGCACCAGAAGATCCACACTGCGGAGTCACCCTATGAGTGTCCCAAGTGTGGTAAGAGATTTCAGACCAGCTCCAATCTCCTCCAGCACCAGCGGATTCACACAGAGGAGAGGCCCTTCCGCTGCCCCGACTGCAGGAAGGGCTTCAAGCACAACTCCCACCTCATCACCCACTGGCGCATCCACACTGGGGAGAGGCCCTACGAGTGTGGGGAATGTGGGATGAGCTTCAGCAGAAACTCCCTCCTGATTTGCCACCAGAGGATCCACACCAAGGAACGGCCCTACGAGTGTGAGCAGTGTGGGAAGAGCTTCAGCCACAGCTCCAACTTGATCCGCCACCAGAACATCCACGCTGAGGAAAGGCCATACAAGTGTGGGGAATGTGGGAAGGGCTTCAACCAGAGGTCCAAACTGATCATCCACCAAATGATCCACACTGGGGAGAGGCCCTATGAGTGTCCACAGTGCCAGAAAAGGTTTCAGACCAGCTCAGATCTCCTCGTGCACCAGCGGATTCACACAGAGGAGAGGCCCTTCCGCTGCCCCGAATGCAGGAAGGGCTTCAAGTACAACTCCAACCTCATCACCCACCGGCGCATCCACACTGGGGAGAGGCCCTACGAGTGTCCCCAGTGTGGGAAGAGCTTCACCCAGAGGTCTCACCTGAGCCAACACCAACAGAGGCACCAGTAAGGGAAGCCCTGTGAGTGCCCTGACTTTGGGAGGAGCTTTGTGAGCTGCTCCAAGTCCGTCCTCCATCACAGGAGCCACACTGGGCAGAGCCCTGGTGACCCACATTTCCCATGACCCATGCTGAGAAGTCACCTCGCACTTTCTCTGCACCTGGCAATGATGTGAGGTGGGACCAAAGAACATGAGGGTCTGGCCATAGTTCCATCATTTTTAGGGTCAGGAAAGGGACTCTCTCTCCACCAGGGAGAAGGGTGTCCTTTCCCAGCAGGAGGAAATGCGTAGCTGGGAATCGCTTGTCAGTGTTGTTGTAGTTTTCCCTGTATATGGTTTGGCTTATCCATTCTGTTATCAATTTTGTTTCTGTTCCTATTGGTACCTTATCTTGTTGCTATTCCCAGTAAATAGTTCTTATTGCAGCCCAGATTTTTGTCTTTTGTTCTTTCAATGGGAGGCTGAAGGCCAGTGAGCGCTGACATGGTTTTAGTAGGAGCACGGAATTGCAGAGTCCTATTCCTAAATCCCAGCCTGTGGAAACTGAGCATCCCAGCTGGTCCCAGCCCTGGTTGCCCTGGCAGCAGCCTTGGGAGCGGGTCCCTGGCTGGGGGCTGTGGGAACCTCTTCACTCTGTTGCTCAGGGACAGCACTGGAGGGAAGGGCTGGAGCTCAGTGTGGGCAGGTTTAGGTTGGATCTGAGGAAAAGGTTTTTCCCCCAGAGGCTGCTGGGGCCCTGAACAGGCTCCCAGGGAAGGGTCACAGCTCCAGGGCTCTGGGAGCTCCAGCAGCGTTTGGACACCGCTGCCAGGCCCAGGCTGGGATTGTTGGGGTGTCCTGTGCAGGGCCAGGAGCTGGACTCGAGGATCCTGATGGCTCCCTCCCAGCTCAGCCAATTCTGTGCTTCTGGGATCCCATGGCCCTGGGAATGGGACTGCAAATGGTTGCCATGGCAACGGGCTCTGGCTCCAGGCCTGAGCTGGTGTCCATGGAACCACCCCTGGCATGGGATCTGCATGGAGCTGCCAAGGGACCGACCATAGCAACAGGAGCTGGTGATGGTTGCCATGGAAACTGACCATAGCAACAGGGGCTGGTGATGGTTGTCATGGAAACTGACCATGGCAACAGGGGCTGGTGATGGTTGCCTGCTAAGGAACCCAGTTGTCACAGGCCCTCAGAGGGGTTCCATGGAGACTTTCCAAGAGTCTCCAGGCTGTCCCAGAGCTGGAATGTCCCAGGCAGAGACAGGGGCTCCATGGAGACCTCCCAGGGGTTTCTGGGGATGCTCAAGAGCCCTGTGGTCAGAGGCAGTCACAGCCATTCCATGCTGACATCCCAGGGCACCTTGGGCTGCAAAGGCACTGATCTGTCACAGGCACTCACAGGGGCTCCACGGTGACATCCCAGGAGTCCCCAGGCTGCCAAAGAGCCGGGATGTCCCAGACACTCCCAGGGGTTCCTGTCATGGGCAGAGTGGGAGCTTCAGGCAAAAACTTTTTTTTCTTTATTGGAGAAACTCCTGCTGAGTCGTGAGATGCAGAAATGACACCTAACAGCCACCATGGATGCCCAAACACTTCCAGGATGCCTAGACTTTTAAAATTCCATCTAAGAATGAGGACTCAGAGCAGCTGGATCCAATGCTAGTCCCTGATTTTTGTGAAAGGCCTATGTCTAAATGATTGGACAGGTGGGTTTGAACCGTATGCAATTTGTCTCCCAGGATTAACAATGGAATACCAGAAAAAATTGTATAAACACAGCAACCATTTATTCTGATTAGGATTAGACAGATTTATCTACACCACAGAGTAAATAAAAAAAAAAAAAATAAAAAAAAAAAAAAAAAAAAAAAAAAAAGGAGTTATTTAGTCCACAGTATAGGAGCTATAACAATTATTGGAATATACTGCTCTAGGAAGTAATTTTGAAGTAAACAGGGCTTTGCTGGAGTTGTTTGAGCCCACTCCAGGCAGAGCCTCCTGCTCCAGTAAGAACTGCCTTTCCTGTGTCAGGACCAGGGCAGATCCCGCTGCAGGAAAAGCCCCAGGCCAGCCCCAAGACAGTGAAGGCCTCGGGCACAAGTGCAGAGTGCCGTACTGGGAGCTGTGCCAGGGAGAGCCTGAGGCCCCAAAGGCACCTTGGCAGCAGCAGCTGCTTCCAGGCCATGGCCAGAAGCCTCCCTTGGCAAGGCGGCCTGGTGGCTACCACTGCAGTGCTGCTGCTCCAGGGCTCATTTCTGCCTGGGCTCTGCCCCAGCCCACAGAGTGTGAGCTCAGCCCTGACTCTGTCCCAGCCGCTGTGCCTGAGCCCTGCAAAGCCTAAAGGTCACCTGTGCCAGCCTGGCTCTGTCAGCCCCTGGGGCAGGGCAGGGAAAGGCCAGAGAAGGGGCTGGCTTTGGCTGCTGCATGTGGGCTCCAGCAGAGACAAGGAGGAGTCAAGGGAGTGGATGGAGTCCAGTGAGCAGCCCCTTCTCCCCATGCAATCCTGGAATGCTTGGCATGGGAAGAGCTCTGCAGTGCTCATCTCATCCAAACCCCTGCCATGATCAGGGACATCTTTCACCAGATCAGGTTGTTCAGAGCCCTGTCCCAGCTGGACTTGGATGTTTCCAGGGACGGGGCAGTCAGGATCTTCCTGGGAACCTGTCCTGGTGTACCACCACCATCATCATCAAAACTTTCTTCCTTATCTCCCCTTATCTGAACCTTCCTTCCTTTACTTTCAAACCACCACCCTCTGTCCTGTTGGGCAGACCTGACTAAAACCTTTGCCCACCACTGCATTTCCAATCAGCTGGGTTTCCATGGCAATTCCATGACAGGTGACCCAGGTGTGGTGTCCCAGGGAAGGTTGCTGTGGAAGAACGGGACGTCACACAATGATCAATAGGATCACAGTGAGTCATTTATTTCAACATAACACTCTCTTTTATGCAGTTTTTAGCCTTAATCCCACATTTCATTTATTCTCCAAGATCTTACCTTCAATACATATGCATGACCCCAGGACCTCCCATCCCCGCTCTCTATTCAAATGAGGCTATCAGTCCTTCACGCCTGCACAGTCCCTCTCTTGAATTGGGTCCGTGGTCTCGAATTGGGTCAGTGGTCTCAAAGGATGAAGTCAGGAGAGTCTTCATCAGGTCTCTGTGACCCTCTGGCACTGTCCAAGGTCCCCTGCTTCGTGATTGATTGATACCAAGTCCAGGTGCTGGCCATTGCTCTTAGTGGTTTCAATCTGTTCTTATGACGGTTCCCTTACTCCACTTTTTCTATAAACAAGCTCATAATAGAACAGTGAGCTCTAGCTTGGGCATCTAATAATCATTAACCTACCATTTACTAATCTAACTTACATCTTGCTGAATATAAATTGCTTCTAACCCTTAGCTAAAATCTTAACTCTTTAAAATCATGTTTCATTTCCCCACTCCTTCTTCAAAGTTAGTAAATTCTTTTACAAATATGTAAATTCTTCTTTATATAGCGAAACTGTGAGGTAGGGGTCCTTTGAAACTGTACTATATGCTCTTATTATGGAAGTTAAAGCTGCTAGTTGCTTTAGCATTCTCCAATTAAAAAAAAATAATATTATAACAAACAAAATCAAACTTATTCCAACTAAATTAAACAAAACAATAATCAAACAATCCAAGGTATTGACCAAACCAGTTGCAGCTGATGACTATCCAGAAAGCACATCCCACCAATGATGGGATGTGCCTTCTACTAACCTTTAAATACTCTCCGTATAGTCTCTGTGTCGTGATGCATTATAATTAAAGTTCTCTTTCCTTCTAATTTTTTTTTTCTTTAATCCATGGTGTTTCAATAATTGTGCAACTAAAGTTAAGTTCACCTCTATAAGCACAGGCAATATTTCTTGAACAGTAGTCAAGTTTGCCTTTATATGTTGCTGGGATACAACATGTGCCTAATAGAAAAAATCACATTCTTTAATTTTGACAAAGTTACAAATGCACAAGTTAAATTAAGTTTTCTTACACAGTTGCATTTGTAATTTTTAGCATCTGAATCAGAGACTTACAGGAGATAAAATCACAAGCTTTCCCTTGGCACTTATATTTACCAGTCACATTATAATGCAGTGGTGCTGCATTAGCTGTGGCTATAGTGATGGTCATAAATGCCACAGCTTTCCAGGCTATACCTATTTGATTACCCATTACAATTACAAGCTTTCCTATTTTTCAAAGGGTTGTTATATTATACTTATCATTTATTTTCCCAAACAAGTTTTAATTTTAGTTCATTGTCACCCAATATAACTTTGCAGAGTTTCTCAGGAGCTTTCTTCACTTGTGGGTGATGGATCCAGGTGCTTTGTTTCTTGATCTTGATTGCATTAAAGATGATGAGGAGCACTTGGAATGGTCCCTCCCACTATGGTTCCAAAGTTTTTTCTGCAAAAGACTTAATGTATACATAATCCCCAGTCTGTACATCATGCACTGGTGCATCTAGTTCTCTGGTTTGAGCCCCAGTTTTATAGTTTGCTGCTTAATTTGCTGCACAATTTTGAAATAAAATATGGCCTCCTATCTAAAAACATTGTGGCTGGGACTCCAGAGCATGGTATTATTTCTTGTAACACTGCTTTGGTTACCTCTTGTACTTTGGTAGTTGTGGTAGGGAAAGCTTCTGGCCACCCTGAAAAAGTATCTGTTAATACCAATAGGTATCCATGCCCTCCTTTCCTGGGTAGTTCTTAAAAATCAATTTGCTATTGCTGCCCAGGTACATATCTTTTCCCAGTTTGCCCAAGCTTTGGTTTAGAAATATTTCTGGGATTAGTTTGGAGGCAAAGGCTACATTGGAAAGTCACCTATACTTCACAAATTTCTAGTTATAATTCTATCTTTCAAATGATTATTCAAATAATCTATTCCCCAATGTGTTTTCTCATGTTCCTCTTTCACTAATGGCCATAGCATGTAAAAGGGGATCATAATCCTTCCTTTCTTTTTAAATGTAGTTGCCCACCCCTCTTGTCTTTTTTTACTGTGCTTTGGCTTACCTTCAATGGAAATTTGCTCATCTGGAATTAAGGCTGCCTCAACAGTTTCAACCATTACCTCACCTTTAGCTGCTTCTTTTGCCTTTCTGTCCACCAGCTTGTTTTCTTCCTGCAATTCAGAGCTCACTTTTTGGTCTGCCTTGATATGCATGATGGCTACGTTTTCAGGTAGCTGGACTGCCTCCAACAGTTTTATTATCTCTTGTGCATGTTTAATACTTTTTTCCTTGTCAATTCAACAGTCCCCTTTCTTTCCAGATGTCTCCATGTGCATGAACTACCCCAAATGCATACCTTAAGTTTGTGTAGATATTAACGTTCTTTCCTTTTGCCAGCTCTAAAGCCCGAGTTCAGGCAGTTATTTCAGCCTTCTGTGCCGAGGTGTTGGTTGGTAATGGTCCAGACTCTATTACCTCTCTGCTTCTGGTAGCCACATACCCAGCACTCCTTCCACTGATGACACAGCTGCTTCCATCGGTGGACCAGGTCTCAGTATTCTCAAGCAGGGTGTCCTTCAGACCCGGGCAACTGGAGCAGGTGGCTTCAATGGCCTCCAGGCACTCATGGATCACTGGTTCTCCCATACTCCCCCTGAGGAAGGAAGCTGAATTCACAGTGTTAGTTACCACAATCTCAACATCATCTTGTTCTACCATTATGGCTTGGTACTTCAGGAATTTCTGTGGGGAGAGCCAATGTCCCCCTTTCACTTCCAGGACTGCAGACACTGTGTGGGATACTGGCACGGTCATCTTCTGGCCTAGGGTGAACCTGTGTGCTTCTTGGATGTTCACTGCCACTGCTGCAGTGGCTCTGAGGCACCCTGGCCGTTCCTTAGCTGCTGCATGCAGCTGCTCAGGCGACTGCCCTGTGACACAGGCCCAGGTTTTGTGCTGGTATTCCCAAGGCAATCCCTTGCTTCTCGTATGAGAACAAAAAGAATGGTTTACTCACGTCTGGAAGTCCCAGGGCTGGGGCTGACATGAGGGCCTTCTTTAGCTGGTCAAAGGCTCGAGCTGCTTCTTTTGGAGATCCCTGCTCCCTTCCATGATCAAGGCACGCAGAGGTTTAACAAACAACCCATAGTTAGAAATCCACAGTCTGCACCACCCTGTCATGCCTAGAAAAGTTCTCAGTTCTTTTACTGCCTCGAGTTTTGGGGTCTGGCATATTGCTTCCTTGTGATCCTGTCCTAAGGTTCTGGGTCCAGTACTAATCTCATAGCCCAAATAAATAACTGTTTGCTTCACCATCTGGGCTTTCTTCTGGGATATGCGATATCCCTGTAGGCCCAAAAAGTTTAGGAGGCTTACCATCCACTCCAGACATGCCTCTTGAGTTTTGGTGGCTATCAGGAGGTCATCCACATACTGTAACAGTTGTCTTCCTGATGGAGCTTCCCAGGATTCCAGATGTTTTGCTAGTTGTTCCCCAAACAAGGTGGGCAATTTTTTTTTGAACTCCTGCAGAAGCACTGTCCATGTGAGCTGACATTTTTTATTTTTTATTTTTTTTTTAATTCAAATGCAAAAATTTTCTGGCTGGCTTCATGGAGAGGAAGGCAAAAGAAAACATCCTTTAAATCTAAAACAATAAACCATGTTAGTTCAGATGTTAAACAAGTTAACAAAGTGTAAGGGTTGAGAACCACTGGGTCCCAGTTCTCAGTTATCCTATTAACAGCTATGATCCATCAGGCTTTTTTAACAGGAAAAAAAAATCAATCACTAGGCTAATCCCTTAACTTTTATTCAGGGGATATTGCTTAACTCTAACTAGTTGTTTTGTTTTGTTTTGTTTTGTTTTGTTTTGTTTTGTTTTTTTAACTTAACTTGCACTGGGGGTGCATTCTTTGCTCTCCTGGTATGTTAGAAGCTCAGACCCCAGAAAATACCTGATCTATTATTTTCCTGTAAATCTCACCTTCACTTTTAACTTTAGCCTCATTAGTTATCTACATCAAGCTTAACAATTCCACATATTGTTGGTCCTCAACCTCCAAAGTAATCTTTCCATTTTTAAATACTATTTATTTTTTTTTAACCTCTAATAGTTCCAATAGATCCCTGCCCAAAAGTGCTGATGGAGCCTTGGGCATATATAAAAACCTGTGAATTCCCAATTGTTTCTCAAGTTTATATTTCAATGGTCTACAAAAATAGGCTTTTTCAGATTGGCCAGTTACCCCTTTTACCATAACATGATCATCTGTTATTGGTATTAAAGTTTTATTTAACACTGAATATGTTGCCCCTGTGTTTATCAAAAACTTCATTTCTTTTTCTCTGTTCCCTAGTTTCATTATAACTAGAGGGTCTCCTAGGGTAAGATCCTCCAGTTCATCTTAAGTTTTTCTTAACATGAGCAAACACTGCCTCCCCGTTGTGATGTTCTCTTCTTTGGTTTGTTTCTGAGTCCAGGATGCTGTAGGAACCTTTGGAGAGGGCTCCTCTTCCTCACTGTCACTGCTGGGCAGTGGGAGAGATTTAGGAGTGAGTGGAGTAGATGGAGTAGGGGTTAAAATAGAAGATGAAGCTGAACTTGAAATAGAAATCAGAGTTGATTCAGCTGTGCTTAGAGTTAGAGAGAGAGTTGAAATAGAAATTGCTTTGGTTAAAGATGCAGTTGGAGTTAAAGGTGGAGCTGGAGTTGAAACAGAAATTGTTGCTCTAAATCAGCTTAATCAAGGAGCTGTCGTTTACACTGGGCACATTCTCTGTACTGGTTAGCAGAAGAACAATAGTAACATCCTGCACAAATTTTACACTGCAAAGCACCCAGGCACAGTGACAACATGTAGATGCACCAAAAGCTGCAGGAAAATTCCCAAAAATACAAGCTATTCCATTCACTTCTTTTTAACTTTCTAAATTCTCCACGGCCCGTTGCTCCCAATCCAGAGCCACTGGTCTCCCAACAGACATCTGATATAAACCTTCTAGATACATTCTCTCATTTCCTCTGTCTATCCACCAGCTTGCTGAATTCACGAACTCCTAGGAGTCAAGCCCAAGCCACTGAGGTAAAGGAATTCCTTTTATTCATCTGGCCAGATTGAATTCTCAGACCGAAGTTACCCTCATTTTATTTCCAACAATCGACAAACAGTCTCCATACCTACAATCACAATTAAGCTCTTGCCAAGGGTTTCTATTACTTTGTGGCAAACTGGTTCTGTCCTTTGTCTGTCCTCAATCTACTTTAAAAACATTCACGCCTCAGCTCTCAGAGGCTAATCAACTCTCTCACTCAGCATATGCTGCACTTATAACTTTTAACACAAGATGGATGTTGCCTCAAAAATACAGTTACAGTGAATAACCAAAACACACACACCACAGTCACAGCAGGGAGGGGGCTTTAAGGGTTTTCATACACCCCACTCGCTTCGTTTTTCCCCGGCCGTCTCAGTCTCCTGAAAACGGAACCGCAGGTCCAAACTCCTCAATCACTTTGTGCTGGTAGCACGTCTCAACAAACTCTCTCTCAATCGTTCTCACAGTCAGGACGCATTCACACAGTGTAACAACCACAAACCAGGATTTGCCCTTACCATTGCTCGCCCCAGATTCTAGCAAACTGAGTCTGTCACCCTGGTTTTTCTGAGTTTTTTAAAGCCTTTTGATTGTTCATAAAATGGAGTCAGACCTTTCAGCTACTGTACAATATTAGGAGCAGTTTCTACCTTTTTCTCACACATGTAACATAAACAAATCCTTTGTTTTCCACTCTCTGTCCTTTGTTTGCATATTTCTAACCTGAAAACAATTGCAAATGACAGCTGGTCTGGCCAATTGGCTGAGGGTTGAAAGCTCCAGAAGCCAAACTACAGCCAGACCCACAAATGTATAAAAAGTAAGAAATAAACAGGCTGGGGGCTCTGGGCTTGGCTCAGCTTTAAGCTCGCTCAGAGGACCTCTCTGCCCTGCGAAAATCTCTTGTCTCCATGTGATTGCTTTGCGTATCCCGACCACACGAGCCCTCTATGGCACAGCAAATGGCAAAATCCCCTTCTGCCAGCAACAACAATCCGAGCCCTCCACGGCCTGGTACAACAGCTTAACAGCTTTCTCTGCTGGCAGCCAAGTACAACTGCCCAGATACCACTCAAGCTTGCAAGCACAGTGCAGAGGCACAAGTTGTGCGTGGGACATCTCCCACGACTTACCAACAGCCTTTCCTGACCATGCGTACGCCTTACAGGTCATTGTTCAAACTGTTCCAATTTTTTTCTAATCACACCTTTTTGTCCGGAGTTTTAGTAGTCAGGAGTTCTTGTCTGCTGCTGGATGAACAGGTCGAGCAGGGGAGCCCACTCTTCCAGGAATATCCCGGGGGTGCCCTGAGGGGATCCTCCACCCAAGCTGGTCTCACAGCCGAGCAGAACCTTCTCCTGCCTGGCTCGCCAAATTGAGTCATTGAAAAC
>JAIXNV010001369.1:0-12902 GCA_020917445.1 Riparia riparia
CCTGCTTAAAGATAACCCATTATTTTTGCTCATGCTCATCTTCACCTTTATATGTGCCATGAAATATGCATGGAAGATGCTTTGGTTATCCATAAGGGACAAAAATGCAGGGATCTGAGAAAGATGCAAGAAAATTTTGTGTCCTGCCAGGTCACCAAGTTACAGCTCTCTAGCCCTCTGATTACAAAGGCAGCTTGACTCTGCCACATCCACCCGAACGGGAAGAATAACTTTACTTATGGATGATGGAGCACTGGAAAGGTTGCCCAGAAAAGTTGTGGAATCTTCTTTTCTGGAGACATTCAAAAGCCATCTGGACACAAGCCTCAGCAGTGTGCTCTAGGATCTTACACAAGCAGGGAGGTTGGACTGGACGATCTCCAGCAGTCCATTCCAACCTTAACTATTCTGTGACTCTGTGATTTTTGTCATATTTCCCTCCCTAGAAAATGTGACATGACTTCTGCAGATCTGCATAAACAGGAGAATTACCCATTCTTTATTACAGTCACACTCAGAAACAAATTCAAAATAAAATGGACACCAGTGAGCACTGCCTGGAAGGGAACTTACTTGGCGTCACACAGGCATCCTCATAGTCCCAGCAGCAGTCCTGACGCCCCTTGCAGCCGCTGTCACACTGGCAGCCAGGCACACCTTTCCCGTGCGGCTCATTGCACTTGTGTCTGCAGCTGACTGTAGGGAGAAGGCAACGAGGCTGAGTGCTCAGGTAACCCTGTCCCAGGTGGGCCAGTTAAACAGAGCATGGATATGTGCTGAATAATTTCCCAAATCTGATTCCCTAGCCATTTTCCAATAAGGTCACTAGCACATGGGCCAACATGGTGGAAGCAAGGCTGTAGGAATCCCTGTGGGAGCTGAAGGTCTGACAGCTGTTGGGACCGTGCTGGCCCACAGCCCAGAGAAGGGCTGCTTCTGCAGCAGAAAGAAACAGTTCCTCCTCTGCAGGACCACTGGCACAGGTGGCAACGCCAGGGTGGCCCGCACTGCCAGCATGAGAAAGAGGGGACTGGCATCTCCCCTGCTTGTTTCTCAGACTAAAATAAAAGAGGAAGAGTGATTCCCACTTTGGGTGTCCTGTAACATACCTGCATGGGATGGGAGCTCCCTCAGGGCTGGGTACCAGAGCCATGGGGGCTCGCCAGGGGCAGCTGGGCAGGGACCAGCAATCAGGACCCAGCCCACCATGGCAGCCTGGAGCAGGGCAGCTGAGGCAGCACCAGGGCAGCCCCACACCAGGCACTGGGCATCTATCTCCCTGACAACAGGGGTGGGTCAAGGCCAGGCTGTTGGCCTGTGGGCGGGCCTGGCTCAGCAGGATTCAGGGCCAGGCAGGGCAAGGCTGTGGGGAGCTGGAGGCCATCCCTGTTGGGTCAGTGCTGGGCCCTAGGCAGGGTGGGGACAGCCCAGGAGAATCTCCTTTCCTGGAGACATTCAAAAGCCTTCTGGACGCAACCCATAAAGCTTATTGGTGCACTCAGGACTCTGGCAATATCTCTGCTACCTCATCGTTACAATGTCCCTTAAAAATCTGTAGGTTTGGCTGCTTTCATTAAAACAAAGAAAAGGGTCCAAATGAGGGGCCTGGCGCTGGAAGTTGAGACACGTATTCCTCGGCACAGCTCTGACACCTTCAAGCAGGGTGAAGGGAGAGCTCTGGGTCTCCTGAAGACAACCCCAAATCCTCAAAGATGACCTGTAGTTCCACGCCAGCCTCAACACCACATCCACATTCTCTATACTCCAGAAATATTGTTTGAACCCTGCTGAGCTCCTCCATTTCCAGCTTTCTTCTCCAGTCACGCAGCTAAACAGGAATAGGTGTAACTATCTACCCAGGCTTGATAGAGCAATTCTACTGTAGTTACCACAAGGGTCATGCTTTTGCAGGATGCACTGCCTACAAATTTGGGCTTTAGTATCCACTTCGTAGAGCCTGTGCAGAGCTAAAATGATTTTCAAATTAGCAAAAACCACATATGGTTTCATTTCATCTTCTTTGCTAGGGTCCACGCTACTGAAAGTCTTCAGAAGGGTCTAAGACTTGATGAGCTACTAGGTAAACAAGTACAGTATGTGTTGATTAGCAATGAGAGACTGTGCTTCTCTGAACTCCTCCAGCGCGGGATTACTATTGTTTTGATGCTGAAGGAAGTGTTTTATTTAATTCACAGTGTGTTGCATTTGTTTGTTCTCACCTAGATTGACCCCCTGACATCAAAACATTACTTTGTCTTTCTAACTAAGAAATACCATTCCACCAAATCAAGCCATTACTCACTTTTTAGTGTAGCTTTACAGAAACTCAAGTTTTCAAAGAATATTCATAATCCATTTTAGCATCAACTATCTGAACGATGCCAAATATACTCAAAACATGAGCCCTGAAGATGATCTAATGATATTTCTTTCACAGAATATTCTTCAAGTAATTGCGATATTTATATGTAATAAGATAACACATATCTCAAAATTTCTGGAAGTGTTAATGCAATAAAATGTGCTGTGAACTAGGTTTCACACTTCTGAAAAGATTCAGCAAGGCACTTGGTGGTTTAGGATAGGTTTTTCAAGTATAGATTGTGAGCATTCAGTTTTTATACAATCAAGCTCGAAAAATGCAAGAGCTTAATTTTCACAGGTGGTGACTTTTCACAGATCATTTACATTACACTATAAACGAGCCTTTGCTGAAAACCTTTATCAGATCCAGATCGTTGGCAATTATGCTGAAAGTATCATAAACATACCTTGCTCCTGGATTCCACGGTTGAGTCCTAGTCCTAAACCTAGTCCCAGGGATACAGCCACCAAAGCACACAGCAGAACCTGTCACACAGACACAGGGAAACTCATGTTCACAACTGTGATAAATTGTTATGTTTATTAGAAATTAACTCTATTATTAATATTCTATGAATGCATGATTTCTTAAGAACTAATCATTTCTCTGAAACTTTTCATCAAAAAATCGAGCCTGAAAATAGGACAGGCACTATAATTGTAACCTTAGAAGCCGAGGTCCTAATGCTGCACTTTTACCCTATGACCAGTTGTACTGTTGTAATTGAGGAAATCTTTGCTGGAGAAAATTCAGTAAGAAGTAATCAGTATGTTTATCTGATTTGCATATGCTTTATCTGTACAAATAAAGGTATTTCTCTTCTTTGTTTACCTGATATGATCACAAGGTGATCACATGTGCCAGTTCCTTATAAGTCACCCTGTTACTAAGGTTAGAGGAAATTGGAAAGAGACTAACAACACAAGGAAGCTCTGTAACAGAAAGCAGGATAACTTTTGGGAGACTGGGGCAGAGCTGAGGAAGCCTCTATCAGCTCAACAGACATCAAAGACAAATGGCAATTCATGCTGGTTGAAAGGTGCAGTCAAAGGTGACAACCCTCTCACAGTATTTTGTGATGTATGCACTTTCCTCTTCACTAAGATAATCATGGGAAAGAAAACGCATATCACAGAAAAAAATCACCATGAACCAGCCCAGTTTATGTCCCACTTTGGCCTCAGAGCTTTCTTTTGTCTTCTGCCATTTCCAGGATTCAGCTGACTGATTCCTGGAAATACTAAGGTTGAAAATAAAGTAGAATGAGATAGGGTTACTCTCAAGCTCAGCGTTATTGTAATGGATCCTCTTATCTGGGACTACAGCAGTTTTAAGGAACTGAGAACGACTGCACATGCATCCCCTGATCTTTGCTGCTGCCTGTCCTGCCTTGCAGGTGGCTGGGCAGAACTGTGGCAGCAGGGAGAGCTGCTCATTTCTAAGGTATGGGTGTAAAACTGGTTTATTTCTCAGGCAACACCAAACACTAGCAATGCCATAGTTACTTCCTTCACACTTTTTCCTTCTCACATTTACTTTCTTCCTGCTACTTCCTCACAGGTTTTTGTACAGATGTACCTCAAAAGGAGTGGAAATGGAATTGATGACAGAACTGGATGAGAGAGACAGATGAAGTGAGGATGTGTGGAAAGATTGCCCAAACCAGCAGAAATGCTGAAGTTTCTTGAAGAGAGACCTCAGGTGTGAAGGCAGCAGTTTAATCCTACATCCAGTCAGCAGAGTCTGAGAATAAAGGTGTTGGGGTGTTCTTTTGGGCTAGACCAGCAGCCACACTTTCTTGGCAGGGAGGATAACACTGCCAAGCTCACCTAACAGGTCATGTTTCATGGAGTACAGATAAGCCTAATCACCAGGGCATGTACTTTTCACCTTAAAGATGCTGTGGGTTTACCCTTCATTTTGACTAAAACTCACATTTGTAATAAATAGATGATACTAAATTGAAGTACAAATTAAAATACAGCTATTACAGCAACAAATATTTCCACTTCTTCAAATAATGAGACAGCTGAATTAAAACCCAAAAACTCCTATCAGGTATACAAATAAGATATTGCATTTATTATAATATTTACACAAGCACCCTTGATTTGGGGACACTCATTCTTAAGAAAATAACATCGATAGCACCTTTTCAAATCCTAAGGCTTTCCACAGCAAACTTCTATGACTAAATTCAGGATTACAATGACTTATTCATAGAAAAGTTGTTCTCAGAGCATATGCTCTGGGACTTACTGGACATTCTGACTCCTGTTTGTGAGTATACAATTCTCTGCCTCAGCTTGCAGGAAAAGGTTGCCAAGAAAGTATTTCATACATTGGATTTATTAAAAAAAAAAAAAAAAGTTATGTGGAATATTAACAGTTTACAATAGAATTTGGGTTTTGTACAGGCAGGCATTTGAAAACTAGTGCATCTAAAGGAATGAATATGTTTTAGGATACTAAAATTTCTCACTTTACTCTTCCAAGTACCTCTTGAAGGTATAATTTACTTTCCTTTATAGCTCTGCAATTTTCCCACATTGTTTCTCATGACTCATTTTTAACTGATGACTTTAGGAAAAACATATCTGCTATTTCATCTTCTTTTTTCACCATTTCCAGTATTTCCCTCATATTTTATGCAATCTTTGCACAATGCAGCATTAAATAGGAAATTGCACTATGTGAAATTTTTCTGATGACATAGAACTGAAAAGTACAGTAGCTTGACTCTCTTTTTCATAGGGCTGATGTAAAATTGTTGCAAGAATTTAAAAAATCAGTATCTGTAATTTTCTCTAAATTTCAATTTACAAATGCAAGAGCTTGCGTAAACGTATACATACATTCAATGTTTGTTTCTATTCTGATCACAAACAGAAGACACAAAAGAATATTTTAAAAACTTGACGAAAAGCCTACACTTTATTTATTTTACAAGGAAGCTACATAGCTCTTAAAGCCTCAGGGAAGACATAAAGAGTTGGCATGATATTTGAGATATGGGACTGACACTACTGTACAATACATTACATCAGGCTTTTCCCATGAGTGTTTTTTGCCAATGACTTGCCTATAGGTTCTGTTTTATTAATGACCGTAAAAAAGTAAGCAAAAAGAAAGTGTGGTTGCTTTGACCACAAACACATCTGTTTTAAGACAATATCTAAAATAAAGCATTGAAGCAATGTCTTCACTATGTAAAATAATTATCAGGTTAATGAAGTACTACCAAAACTGCCAATAAAAAAAAATTGCTTCATAGCTACCAGAACTTTAGAAATGCGCCAGTGAAGCTAGTGCAGTTTCGGTGACACACTCATGCAGTAAAATATTATCTAAAAACTACTAAGCTACCTTGAATGATTTACTGACACAATAAAATTTCAAACAATCCTGCAGATTCGAGAACTGTTGAACTAGCAGCCCTGAAGAGCAGGACCTACTTACAGCACAGATGACTTCGTATTTCAAGACGGTTTTTTTCTTCACATATTCTTCTGGTTGTAAAGTCATCTCCTCTGAATATCCCCTGTATTTCTTGGTTATACCATCCCCGAGCTCCATTTTGTCGAGATCTGCCTCTCTTATGTGTCTTCTGCCTTCCTCAGCCTCCCCGGCTGTGTTAGCTGTTAGATGCTACTTCTCCTTCAAGAGTTCTAGTACTTTGCTCATAGAACTTTTTATGAGACCTCAGCTTTTGCATCTGTGTTAGGTTTGCAAGAAGCCAAAGCAAGCAGGAAAACTACTCTGAAAGGTCAAAGGCTGAAAAAGCATTATCAGCTTCGAGGAGCCTGACTACTCAAGATAAGAATGGCATTAGGCAAACACTTGAGATTAGAATTAAAATGTTGCTAAGCAATAAAATGCAAAAATACTCAAGTACTCAAATATTTGGTTAAAAGCTTGTCATCCTCTGAGAATTTATCCTCAAAGAAAGTGTTAAATTTACGAAACCAATGTGAAAGGAGCGGTTTTTTACTTCTCTTCTGTGTCACGCCTATGTTTTCAGATAAGTTTCCTCATTTAACATCAGAGGATTCCTCCCTGCTAGTTTCAATCCATCTTTGTCTCAACTTTTTTCCGCTTCTTACACTGTTTTATTTTGGGGTTTGTTTGTTTGTTTGTTTGTTTGTTTGTGGTTTTTGTTTGTTTGGTTGGTTGGTTGGTTTGGTTTGGTTTTTAGGTTTTTGGTTTTTGGGTTTTTTTGGGTTTTTTTGGTTTTTTTTTTGTTTTTTTGTTTTGTTTTGTTTTTTTTTTCAGTAGTTATAACTGTGCTAATTAGAAACAAATTCTATACAGCAAAATCAAAATCAATTAAAAAAAAAGTTTTGTTAAGTACAATTTAAAATCTATTTGTTTTCCCACTTGGTGGCTGGAAGGATCAGCTGTTATGAAAATTCATAGCCTACTAGGACTATGAATGTGTAATCATTCAGATGATGACATGATTCTAAATTCTAAATGAGCATTGCATGAGCTGTGATTATAATAATGAAATATATAATGTTTATAAGAATATATTTTTTAAAAAATCAAACCATGATACTATACAAGCTGATATGAAGAAAATTAACTCTGCTGCAACCAAATTAGTACAATTTCTCTATTCAGTACAATTTGTGTCATGCTCAAGTCCCACATTACCCAGTACATCCCCATTAATCATACACACACGCACATGATCATCCTTTAATTTGCAAACAGATATCACTCCCTTACTCTATGGGAAACCCCTGTAAAATGTCCATAAAATACCCATTGAGATCCCTTCTTCCATAACTGGTGATTGCTCAGGACAAGAGGTGTGTTGTGTGGAGCTACTGGTTGCCAAAACCTATTCAGGTTGGGTCAAATCAATAGGGATTCTTGTGAGGCTTGCCCTCTGCTCAGGTGGCTTCTGCTATAGTGCTTCCCATATAATAACACACAACTCAGACAATGAGTTACAATACTTAAATATTGCATCCATTTCAATTTCCACACCTGGGCCCCTTGAACAAGTCTATAAGGTTCCTTAATTAACTCCTCCTCTTACCATGCTGGCACAGACTCCAGCGTGTGTTCAGGTAGCCAAGAGGGCCAATGGCATCCTGGCCAGGATCAGCAATAGAATGGCCAGGATCAGCCAGAATGGCCAGCAGCACCAGGGCAGTGATCATCGCCCTGTACCCAGCCCTGAGGTCACACCTCGAGTGTGTCCAGTTTTGGTCCCCTCACTGCAAGAAAGACGTTGAGGTGCTGGAGTGTGTCCAGAGCAGGGCAACGGAGTTGGGGAAGGGTCTGGAGCACAAGTCTTATAAGAAATGGCTGAGGGAACTGGGGGTGTCTAACCCAGAGAAAAGAAGGCTTTGGAAGGAACGTTATCACTGTGCAGCTACAGAAAGGAGGTTGTAGCCAAGTGGGCTTCTTCTTCCAGGTAACAACAGGACAAGAGGTAAAAGCGGAAAAAGCCTTAAGTTGCTCTTAGGAAAACTTTCTTCTTCAAAAGTCAAGTGTTGGGGTATAGCTGAGTCACCATCCTCGCAGGTCTTTGAAGGACACTAGATGCGGTGCTTAGGGACATGATTCAGTGGTGGACTTAGCACTCTTTTCACACGTAAATGATTCTGTGATTCTATTATTCAGAGGTGTAACTGCTCCACTATGGAGATATCCACAGACACTTAGGGATATACCTGCTCCAGCCTGGTGTTATTCAGAGTTCACAGCCCCTTTCAACCTGAGTTCAGACAATGGTTACAACACGCCTAGAGCAGTACAGGAACAGCAGCAGCGACCAGGCCATCTGTCAGCCCAGGCATGTGGCCGGTGCTGTTATCAAAATGTTCCCAGGCACAGGAAAGTGGGATGATAAGCACTATAGCAGATGGCAACCACGAACAATCCCTCCATTCTAATATAGTGCAAAGTAAGCAGGTCCTCCGGTGAGAGCAGCAATCTGCCAATTAATACTTCAAATAGCTGTAACAGCTGAAAATCCAGTAGAGCGCATTCCTATAAAATCTGTCATTATCTTCAACACCTCTGGCCCCACACTGGGCGCCAAAAAGCACTTGTGTGTTAATACAAGGCAGGCAGCTCAGCCCCACACAGCCACTCACGCTGTCCTCTGCTGGGGGAAGCAGGGAAGAACAGGAAGGGTAAAAATGAGAAAACTTGTGAGTTGAGATAAAGACGGTTGAATAGGTAAATCAAAGCCACTCAAACAAACGAAGAAAAATTACTTCATGGATACCTCACATCAGCAGGCAGGTGTTCAGCCACTTCCAGGAAGGCAGAGTTCCACCACATGTCATGATTACTTGGGAAGGAAAACATCACTCTGACCATTCCCTATGCCTTTTTTTTTCCTTTTTTTTTTTTTTTATTTTTCTTTTTTTTTTTTTTTTTTCTTTTTTTTTTCCCCCCCGAAGTTTTATTGCTGAGCACAGCATCATGTGGTTTGGTGTGTCCGTTTGGTCAGCTGGGGTCTGATGTCCCAGCTGTGCCCCCTCCCAGCCTCTTGTGCACTCCATGCTACTCAGAGAGAAGGTTCTTAGTTTGTATAAGCACTGCTCAGCAACAGCTAGAATGAACAGAATGTCATCTCATATACCTGATTTTACAACTTTTACCTAATCATTGCTCTAACTTGACATACTTTACTGTCCACATGATGAATTATGACATTCTAGAACATTTCTCCCCAATAAAATTCGAGTATAAAACTTAATAAATATTGACCAAGTATCCAAACTTTTCTGTTGCTAGATCAAGGACCTCATATGCTAAAAAATACTTATTTTCATCCCTACCAAAAGAAAATTCATATTTTTTTAAAAAAACCCTCCATATTATCAATACATGACTAAAAAAAATAAGGATAAAGGAAATAAATATCCTTTCTGCTCTCAATTACTAAATCATAACTTCGAGTGACTGTCCTGCATACAGACTGACACTACACAAACACAGGGTGAGGGTACAAAAGAAATGCATTTCCCCCATAGTTACACTGCAGTCTTCAGTTCATCTGATACTTTCAGGAAGAAGTTGTTTTCAAAGAACACAGGCAGGACATCTCTGCCATATTACATCTCTGACATGTTAAAAGCATGTCAGGAAAATAGGGAGAGTAATATCTGAATAGCACTGTGTTGTATACACTTTCAATTTTCACTGCTAAGAAGCCACAAGTCCTCTAAGGCCATGAAGAAATAGACAGACCCTACAGACCAAGAATTCTAGGATGCCTTTGTACTCATTTGTTATCTATCTTCTAAAATGAATGGCACTCACTCAGCAAAAACACATTTCAAAGTTTAACCATTTTTCTCATAAATGTTTCTTGCCACCCACAATCATTAAAATGGTCATTGTGATGAAGGTGTTTTTGCAAGGGTATTATGATATTATTTACAATCACTTTGAAAAGTGCATTGCTTTTTCTGTGTCTGAGTGAAGAAGGTAATTTCATCCTCACTCAAATGCTGCTTTTCTGCTTTTCTGGGTGGTGTGTGGCTCTGTTACTCAGTACAGAGTCTCATTGTGGTTCATGCCTTGGCAGACACACCCGGGTGCAGTTGCTCCAGGGTTAATAGGAGTACTGTTTCTCCTTGGATACTTGGCTCCCTTAGGCAGAGCAGGATGACCTTTGCTTAGGCAGCACCCCTTGCTCCCAGCTCCATCTCAATAATGAGATTCTCTGCCAAAGTGTGACTGAGACAAGTTAGTCGGGTCCTTAGGAGTGTGTTTTCCCATACACACACTCCTCTCCTTTACAATTGTCTCTGATGGTAAATATGATTTGTCCTAAGATAAGAATACCAAGTGAGAATGGTGTTAAGATAAGAATACCCAGTGAGCATTCCAGGAGGAACTGTCTGGATGTTACCAATAATGACGCATTTCAGAGACAGGGAGCTGTAATGATTTCGACTGACTGCCACACATCAGCCTGCAAAAGTGTTTAAAGTACTGCTGGAGACTGGGCCAACTGGTCTCCCAGGCTGCAGGCAGCTTCCAGGGAGAACCCCCTGTCCTGGAAAGGATGCCTACAGGGTACATCCAGCCCAAAGATGAGGAACACTCACTTTTGGGCAAGTGAATAAAAGCAACAAAATCCAAATATGTAAAGAGATAAAATCCTAAAGCAGCTCCAGAGGTGCTTTGATGCTTTGCCACTGTACATTCTGTAAGCCCAAAGACAGTAAACCTGTATATTTCCAACTGCTTATAATACAAGCTGGTTATAATATGTTTACATATTATAACATGCTTATACTGTAAACCACTTTGGCAATATTTAGGTACTGTATTAGGAATAAATCTAATCATAATCATCTACACTATGTCTCATACTTCTTGTGCCTGGCCAAGAGCCTTCTTTCTAGTTCTCTTCTATGCAAAGGTAGGATCATAGGTAGTTCAGTTTTGTTAAAATGATATCTGGTTAGACAAGATGTTAAGACAGAAATCACCATTTGAACCTGTTTGTGGTTCAAGGCTATTACATAGTTGAGTGGTTCAGTTTTAAAATTCAAAATTCAGTATAGCATTTAGGAAAAATTGTGAACCAGGATCCTAACTAGGATTAGACAGAGTCTGTCTAGTAATTATGACCAGCTAGATTTAGGCCTGCATGCTAAGTTCTGTTTAAAATGTATGTTGGTTAAAGACTTAAAATCAAGGTAAAGTTCTATTAGGCACAAAGTAGCGAACAGACTGTATGTTGGTATGTATTAGGGTTGGATAGGAATCAGCCCAGGAGTGTGGCAGAACAGTAAGGCAGAAAAAAAAAGTATGAACAGTAGACTGGGCCTCAAAATAATAAGACATTATGATGAGTAAAGCAATTTCTTTTGGGCTCAGTTTCCAGTCCTCTTGTGGGACACTGTGGGAATGGATTAGGAGTTTGGCAGAGGATTTGAGTAGACACTTAACCTCTGCTTTGTCATTTTAATAAAACATGAGGTGGTCTGTCTAGGATGGACAAGTACTGACACTGGGTGTTGACAGGACATGTGAGATTGTTGTGCAACACTCTTTAAATAAACATGCAATGAAGAGTAAAAAGAACAATTCTTACAGAATAAATAACTTCATGTTAAGACTGAGGGCAACTCAATTCTAAGAGCAAGACAAACAAACACAAGCAGATCTTCAATTGAGTCCCCTCTGTTTTCAATTATCATCTGTTACATGTATATGTAGGTAAATAACACGCATGTAAGCATTATTTGTTTCCTAATCAGCTATTTCCCATTGCTGTCAAGGAAACACTGACTTCAAAGCATCCTGTGCATGAAGACTACAACACACATCTCTGCTAGCTGTGCAAGCACTGATGCCCCATGTATCACTGTCTTATGTGGTACTTCTTAAATTTACTTATGACATTTCTCATTGTTTATGTATTCTTCTAGGCCTATTTACACAAAAGCTGTTTACATTTAAAACAAGTAATTGTCTATGCAATTCCATGTGAGCGTTTCCTCCATGAGCACACTCTGCTATTTTCCGCTCAACTCCAAGCCTGAAAATGTTAATTTTTCACTGCTCTGAGGCCTCTAGTTATCAGCTTGCTAGTTGATCTGACAGGGAGGTGGTCAGCTTTATTTTTCTGTTGAAGACATAAATTTGTACCTGTTTACCAGCACTGGCTGGATGTTTGCAGCCAAACATCCACAGAGAGCTCAGAAAACCCTGTGTTAGCATCAAACACACACAAAATATTAGAACTGTCTTGATTCAGCATTTTACATTTCTTTTTAGTATAAAAACCTCTGCATACACACACACACACACTCACATATATATATGTATAAAATGTTCTCTACCAGATAGGAGGAGGTTTAGACTGGATATTGGGAAAAAAAATTCTTCACTGAAAGGGTGGTTAGGCATTGAAACAGACTGCTCAAGGAAGTGGTGGGATCACCATCCCTGGAACTGTTCAAACATGTGTAGATGTAGCCCTTGGGGACATGGTTTGGTGATGGGCTTGGCAGTTGGACTTGATGTTCTTAGAGGTCTTTTCCCACCTTAATGATTCCGTAATTCTAATGTAATATTATTGTATTCATTATTAAATGTAATACTATTGCATTTTCCTGTGTCCAGTTCTGGCAAGAGCAACATAGAGCTCCTATACTGGGTCTAGTGGAAGCCTAAGAGGATGACTAGGGGACTGGAGCACCTTACTAGGAAAGGCTGAGGGAGCCTTTTCAGCTTGAAGAAGAGACAACTAAGAAGGGACCTCATCAATGTCTGTCAATATCTGAAGGGAGGGTGCCAAGAAGATGGAGTTAGGCTCTTCTCTGGTGCCAAGTGTGGAAAACGCCAATCACTTGTTTTAAAATTTTAAAAGTTTAATAGTAAATAAGATGGTAATAAAAAAATAGAATTAGAGTAAAAAAAATTGAACAATTTTTGAGTTAGGACAATACGAGACAATAAAAACAAAGTTACAGACGTCTGGGTGCCTTCCTGAGCCACAAGCTCTGGAGAAGGACCCTGGTTAACAAAGGATTATGTCTTAAAAGCA
>JAIXNV010001370.1:0-12894 GCA_020917445.1 Riparia riparia
GAGGAGATGGATCTGGAGGGGACTGGAACAGCCTCTGGATCTGTCCCACCCACGGCAGAGCCAGCTGAGAGCTGGTGGCCTCCAAGTAGTGGGCTCTCAACTAAAATAAGGAAGTTTTTCACAGTGAGGGTGGGGAGACCCTGCCACAGGGTGCCAAGCCGTGGCTGCCTCTGGATCCCTGGAAGTGCCCAAGGCCAGGTTGGATGGGGCTTGGAGCAAGCTGGGATAATGGAAGGGGTCCTGGACCATGGTAGGGGGTGGAACAGGATGAGCTTTAAGGTCCTTCCCACCCAAACCATTCTGGGATTCTGTGAATTCCCCGTTCTTACACCCAGTACTGAGATTTGCAATTAAGTCTCAGAGCCAGATTGTCTTGGACCAGGATTCCTGCTCTGATTTGTGGGACAGTGTGGATCTGTTTGAGTTTCCATCACTGCTCCTGCATAGCCGAAGCTGGCGGGGCTGCAGGGGGTCTGCAGGGGGTCAGGGCTGTTCCCACCTTGCTCCAGCCTCGTGTGAAACCCTGCCCCACCCAGGTTGCCCAGGAGCCTCCCCTGCTCTGGATCACTCTTTGGGAAGGCCGAGGGAGTTGGCGGTGCTGCGGGGATGGCTCAGGCATTGCTCCGTCACTGCCGCTGAATCAGGGCTTGCTCAGCACTGCAGGGGCTGCATGGGCACGGGGGGACTGGGAACGCCCCCAGACAGCTCAGAGCAAACCTGGAGGCACAGTCCAGACAGTCTGTTCCCCAAAGAAAGGCGAAACAGACCCAAAATGTAGCCGGCATGGGGTGAGAATGCTTATCCGGGCAATTCTCCTGTGCCCGGCTCGGCTTCCCCTGGCAGCAGAAACAAAAACGCCTCTGATCTTGCCCAGCCACAAGAAACTCCGGCGGCGCTGAGCTCTCCGTGGGGCTGACATACACCTTTGCAAACGACAACCAACACTCCCAAGGCGGCCGCCCTCTCTTCCCATCCTCCCCAAACCCCTTCGGCCACCAGCGGCCCCCCCTCACCCCTCCCTGCCGGCAGTGGAAAGGGTTAAGCATTAATCCACAGCTCTTACCTGGAGAGATCGGACCAGTTCCTTCTGCTGAAGGACATTTCTGCTTCCCGGGAGTTTCAGAGATCCCCCAGAACCTGAGCAGGCATCCAGAGGCCGAGGTGCCGTGGGAGCCGCGGGGATCAGCGCTGCCGGAGACTCTGCTCCCCGAGAGGAGGGAGGAACTCCCTGCAAGGTTATTTCCCTGTGCACCTTTACCCTGCCTGCCACCAGCTGCATCACATGGTTCCTTATCTACCTGACACAGGCAGGGCTGTGATTTGTGTGCCAGCGGCGCGGGGCGAGAGCCGCCCTGCCCAGCAGTGCCACGCAAAACCAGAGCTCTCCTCGCTGCCAGGCTCCGAGCCGGGACCCGCGGCTCGGGCCATCCACGTCTCCCAGGGTTTCGGAGACAACTCCCTGCAGAGAACCTGTTCTACCAGCCACAATCCACCAGTCAACAACTCCTGCAGCCCGGCGGAGGAGGTGAATTACCCCGGGCTGAGTGGGAGGAGGTTGGCTCCCGGGGATCCAAAACAGTCATTAAAACACCTCCGGCTGGGCGCAGTCCAGCGCTTTCCAAAGAGCTTGGGAGGGGTCCCCTGATCCTTCCAGCCCTTTCTAGATGTCTCGGATGGAGCTGTCGAGGTCTTCCCACTCCTATGAGTTTTGCTGCAGCAGTCAGCACTCACAGAGTCACGGGGAGGGGGCTGGAGCACGGGGGGGATCCAATTTTTGTGTGCTGAAGCCCTGTGCCAGAGAGGAGCTGTGTGCCCAGGCTCATCCCGCACCTGGACCCAGCCCATCAAACCCATCACCGCCTCTGGCTGTGCCCGGAGACCCCCACCCTTACACTGGGCAGGGGTGAAGCCACGGGGGAGCTGCCTTTCGGGGGGGATTGGGGGTTGTCCTAGGGCTGGATGGGGTCCCAGGCACAGCAGAGACGGGTCCCAGCCTGGACTTTCCCACGGCATGGCCACGACCCCAGTGCTCCCACTGCTCGGGCAGCCAGGCACTATTCCCTGTGGGAAATCTCATCCAGGACCCCTTGAGTCCAACCTCTGCTCCCAGTGAGATCCATCCCCGCAGCAGCCCCAGGAACTGGTTGTGAGGTTGGGCCCTGCATGCCTCCAGCCCACAGGGGTGTGCCGTGACCTGAGCAACGATTTTAATCAAAGGTTCCTGATTAAAATCCCATTTCTAGAAGATAGCCCCGTCAAACGAGCCGCCCGCTCCGAGCAGGGATGGCTCTCTGCTTTTCTTTCTTCTTGCAGTAATCACTCGTCTTTCAAGTGTTTTCATATATACAGAGAATCCAGTTAGTTGTGGCATAAGGGGAAAAAAAATTACTTAAATAACCTTGCAAGCATCCTGCTAATTGCTGACAGACTATATATAGCAGTCCAGCATCAGCAGCTCCTCTAGAGCAATAAAAGCTCTGTGATTAATGCACAGCGAGCACGGCACTCGCAAAACTCATTGCCAAAGGATAGCACTGGAGCACAGGACTTAGCAGGGTTTTCCAAAGGATTAGGATGAACGTGGCAGTGAAAGAACACCCCCAGCTAGGATCTACACGGCAAAGGAATATAAAACCTCCCAGTCTGCAATTCCTCTGGTTATTAAGTTGAAGAAATTCTAGATGGGCATTTAGTGCCTGGGGATTAGGCAGAGGATGAGCCTCGCTGACACTTACCCCTTCCTGGGGCTTTATTTGCAGCTCAGAAACCTTTGGAGCGGAACAGAGTTTCCTCTTTATTCAAAATCCATCAGAGGGTTTCTCCTCCGTGGGTTTGCCCTGTTTACCTCATGCCCAGGAAAATGGTCAGTAGAGAAAATATCCTTCAGCAGGAAGTTCCCAAGGCTCATTCCCCACTGCTGGAAATATCCTCCTTTGTCCTGGCTGGGTCCTGCTGGGCTGTTCAGCAGCACAGAACATTGACTTCTCATGTCTGGAGATCTTTGATGCCATGGAACTCCTGTTTCCCCTGATGTTCCTCATGTCTTTTCATGTCCACCATAACCCCAAAATTTCACTCCCAAGGAAAGCCAGCCCAGAGCCCCTCACCTCACAGATGAAGTCATGCTGGATTTTCCCCCTGTATGTCACTTCAGAGCCCTCTAAACCTCCTTTGGCTACTTTGTCCCCAAACTCCAAGTGCTGCCAGATCTTTCTGAATGTCTGCATCACCAATCTTTCCCTCTGCTGTCACAAAATCACAGGAATTATCAGCAGTTTGCTATCTCACTAGTGTTCTCTCTCTGCTGGTTGATTATTTAGCACTGTTTGGACTTTCCCTCTGAGCTGTGCTTGACCTTAAGGTCTTTGCTTCTGGAAACCCAGCAAAATGCTTGTCTCCTGGGTCACTCTTACCCACAGGCTCACTGATGTCCTTAGCAAACAAGAGTCACTTTGTCAGACCGGATTTCCTTTAACAAAGATATTTAGGCCACGCTGTGCTCATCCTCAGAGCGCAGCCCAAGCTGCAGGTGCCCAGAGCTGAGGGTGATGAAATCAGGCAGAGACGAGTCTGTGAGGGAAGGGATGCCCAGAGAACCTGCTCCACTCTCCAGGCGATCCCATCTGCTGTTCCAGACCCACAGCCCCGAGGGGAAGGCTCTGTGCTCATGGCCAAGGGAGCAGAGCTGCAGGATGTGCCCTGAGCAGGGAAGCTCCAGGGCCAAACCCTTCTCCCTTTCTTTCTGCTTCTGCCCAGGGGAGCTGCAGCAGCCCGAGGAAGAGCCCAGAGCTTCCCTGGTGTGAGCAGCAGAACTCATTAATACCCTCTAGGGAGCTGGACCAGGTTCAACAGGGCTGGTTTTTCCCTTGGGAACAGTGTCCTGTGTCTCATCACAGTGCAGAGCCTGTTTCTTTGGCTGTGGGGTGGTGGAGAGCTCCCAGTTTCCACAACTGTGCTGTAATTATGGCATTCCTCAGCTTCTCCCAGGGCCCAGCCATGAACCCTCCACCTCCATCCCTTGTGCTGTGCTGGTCCCTCAGCCCAGGCTCAGCTCCTCCCTGTCTCTGAGGCTCATCTCTGCTCCTCTGCCATGGTGGAGCAGCATTTTCTTTCCAGGTCTCCCTCCTTAGCTGTGACTTGGGGCTCCACGGCCAGGAAAAGAGGTTTTCACTCTTGCTCGCCTCCATCCCAACACTGCAGAGGTGCTACAGCTCCCAGAGGTCCCACCAGCATTTAAAAGCTCTGGGAGGAGCTGGAGGTCTCCCTGCATCCCTGGGATGGTGCTCTGTAGGCTCTGGAATGGTGCAGGGCTCTCCTTCCCTCTAAAATGTATTCAGCTTTTAGGGAGATGTGTGTGATGGTACAGAGAGCTCTGTAGAAGGGTCTGGAACTGATCCTTGCTCAGAAATTGAACCAACCAAACCACGGCCTTTTCTAGGAAAGGAAATATTCCTAGGAAAGGAATATTCACTGTCTGAACTGCCTAGCACCAGCTACCAGAGAGCTTTTTTTCCTTTAGAATTCAGTGTTTTATCAAAAATCTTGCTTCAGAAATTCCACCATGGAATTGTCTTTCAGGTTCCCATTCCATTCCCTGCAGATTGGCCTCCTCATGAGATGCCATCCCTGTGACACTCCAGACCTAACGATGGCAAATGAGGGACGTCCCCCCAAAGTGATGTCAGTGCAAACTCCCCAGGTGATGGACAGAAAAGGCACAGCTCCCTGTGCCTGCGACAACTGCACCCTCTCAGCACGGGGAGTGACAGACCCCAGCGTGGCTGGGGCTGGCAGGGACCTCTGGGGATCAGGCAGTGCCACCCCCTGCCCAGGGAGGGTCACCTGCAGCAGGGGACAATGTCCAGCTGGGTTTGGGATATCTCCAGAGAGGGAGACTCCAGGCCCTCCCTGGGCAGCTGCTCCAGGGCTCTGCACCCTCCAAGGAATGAAATTCTTCCTCATGTTGAGGTTGAACTTCGTGTTTGAGTTTGTGGCCATTGCCCCTTGTCCCGTCCCTGGGCACCCCAGAACTGGTTGTGATTCCAGAGGAATCTGTGAGCAGTGAGGGACAGGGCTCAGGCCCAGCAAAGGAAGCTGGACACGAGGGATAAGCACTGCTCACCCTGAGCCCTGCTCCTCCCTGCAGCTGCAGCACCTGAACCTGGGAGGCTCCAGGAGGGGAAAATTCCTTCCTTTTTACCACGGGGGACACACAGGACCAGCCCTGATGAGTCAGGGGTGACAGGGGCTTGTGCCATGGCCCTGCCATGGGGTCTGATCCCGCACCCAGAGCCCACAGAGCTCCCAGGGTGATGTTTCACCTTCACCTCAGGGACTGCAGCCTGTGCAGGGCAAGATGCTGCAGAGGCCATGGAATAAACTTCACCTTCTCCAGCCTCCAGCTGAGCTGCAGATATTCAGGGAAATATTTGGGCACAGTTCAGGTGTCTCTGAGCATGACTGGTCAGCAAGGAGGTCACAGCCCCAGTAACCTGGAAGGGACCACGTCACAACCAACAAGGAGGGATGTTTTCGAAGTCCACACTTTTTTTTTTTTCTTTTTTTTTTTTTTCCTACTGTCCAATTTAATATGAAATTTTGTAATTTTAAGATTCTAGTGCTTTGCTTTATTTTGGGGGTCTAGGCTGCAGCGGAGCAAACTGCAGGACAGCAGGGACTGGACTCTGCTCAGCTCAAGGAGACAGGGCTTGCTTCCAGTTCTTCTCAAAAGAGACACCAGTGACTCCTCCAGCATCAGTCTCTCTCCCTGAGAACAGCCTTGTGAGTCCCTGATTGGGGCTAAACTTTCTGTAAAAATCTACTTTCTAATTCAGTGAGCAGAAACTGAGGTTGTTGGCACCTGGCAGAGAAACAACCATGGGGCTGCAGAGCTGTGGGATGAGGGAAGCCAGGTGCACCCCCAGATGAAAGGCTCAGCCTTTCCCTTTGCCATGGGGAGAGCTGGGATCTCAGCTGGTCCAGGGCCACAGGAGCAGCTCCAGAGCAGAGATGGAGAGGAAATCTTAGATCTCAGTCCCTGATCCGACCAGGAGAGCTCAGAGCTGACTGTTGGGTCTTCCCCTGGGGATTCAGTCCCACTAAAAGAGCTCTTCCCCCCACACTTCTGTGTTCCTAATAAAACTGAAATCTGTCAAATTTTGTTTTCCCGTGGCAGTCAGTGTGGTTTCCCACCAGAGAGGGATAAAATGGGACCCAGTGTCTGGGGAGCATTATACCTTGAAGAAGTAGGGAATCTTGTGGAGGGAAAAGTTTTGGGAGTAGCTTTTTCTCTCCCCACTCAATCTAAAACACAAGGTGGCCCCACGAAGCCACCTGCAGCCCATGACAAGGGCATGAGAGGCCCGGGACATTGCTGAGCACACCTGGCTGCATTTGGGGCTGCAGAATCACCCTGGGGAGCCCCCAGGTTTGGCTCTGCAGCAGCCTGGGGAGGCAGGATCTGAGGGCAGGCTGGGCACAGGGACAGAGACAGCCTGAGTGCCCAGCTCTGACCAGGGCCTGGGGAACAGCACCTAGCACCCCTATGGCGTTTCATCTCCCTTCCATCCCTCCCCACCCCACAAACTCCACCCTTTTTTTTTTTTTTAATTACCAAATTAGCATAATTGTACTAAGCTCAGAGAACTGTTCTCAGCCCCTGCTGTGCTATTTTCTGCTTCTATTCCAGGCCTGAAGAAGGCTTTGTTTCCACAAAACCTCTCGTGCATTTTCCAGCTCTACCAGTTGGTCAGGTCACAGTTATTAACTCTCCCTGCACATCTTTCTTCTTCTGCCAGGACCTGTGTGAGTTCCCTCTGGGGATTCCCGGAGAGCTGCCAGGATCTCAGACCTCGGCACTGCTCCCACCTGGGCGCTGAGCTTGGAGGGTTGAGCTGCTAACCAAAACCTCCTGCCTCCAGTGTGGGCCACGGAGATCCTGGGGTGTCACCACCATCTCCGGTCACCTCTGGGAGCTGCGTCACCGCTGTTGGCCGAGACAGAGACACTTCCCAGGGCTGGGCCTGCCTGGAATGAGGACAAAGAAGTCCTGGCACCCTGCTAGGCTGCAGCTGCTCGGCCAAATTAAGCTTGAAAATATGAAAAATGAGTGGGAAAGGCTCTGTGTGCCATGCAACTGCTCCAGTCCTGCAGGAGGATGCTGAGAGGATGGAGGGTCAGGTGGAAGGACGAGAACTGAGCATCCCAAAGACTGAGCCCAGGGAGCAAATGTTCCAGTGGCAGCCTCCTCTGATCCATTCCTGATTTGGGGAAGAGTTTGCATATGAGTTTTGAATCCTCCATGAAGGAGCTGCAGGGTGCTGTGGCAGCCTTGACTGGGGGTGGCTGGGCTAGAGAAGTGTCCCCAGTAGTCTCCTCCTTCACCCTCTGTGCCCAGGGACAGCGAGCAGCTTGGCTCAGTATCACTGAACTGGCCAAAGGAAGGGATGTGACGCCAGAGGAATTCATCTGTCTTGAAGACAAACCCAAACCCAAACCCAAGCCCAAACCCAAACTCAAACTCAAACCCAAATCCAAGCCCAAACCCAAACCCAAACTCAAACTCAAACTAAAACCCAAACCCAAACCCACCTCCCAAGGCCTCTCCCTCACTCCCACTGCCAGCCATGGGGCTGCTGTGGGAAGTCCTGCAGGAGTCTTCTGCATGGGGCCATCCTCTCCCATCTCTTTCTTTAGGGAAGCAGTGTTTTCCTGGGAAGGTTGATCTCTCTTGGAGCCCACACACTTTTTGATGCAGTTTCCTCCCAGCCCTGTCAGGAACCTGCCCTTTGCTCCCAGTTTATTGCATTTTCTGCACTTTACAGGCTGACTCCAAAGGGATGGGGGATGCTGCAACACACCCTGGGGCGGTGTGGGCTGGAATCTGTGGATGCTTCAATTCCTCTGGACACCCTGGGAGCATGGGCAAGGCACTGCTGTAAGTACCAAGAGCAGGCTCTGTGTGTGGGGGCTGAGCATCTCCTGCAGTGCCTCCAGCCAGGAGACCCCATGTAGCCTGAATTCTCCCTAATTCACGCTTCCAGCCCTGCTCCAGAATGAGCTGACACATTCCCAGCTGCAGTCTGGGGGGCTGTGACACAGGAAATGGTTGGGCTGGGGGGGAAGCACAGGTGGTTTGGCCTGAAATATGGATTTGGCTCTGGAATTAAGCCTCGAGATGGAGCTGCCCCAATTGCCACAGCTCCAGTGCTTGTGGTGGGCAGTTGGTGAAGGAGTTGGTGTCCGGAGCTCTGAAGGCTTTTTCCAAAACCAGAGAAGTGGGCTTGGAGAACAGGCAGCTCTATTCACCCAGCCTGGTGGCTGGGGAGCTGCTGCACCCCTGAGGCCCAGGGACACGAGGGGACACGAGGAGCAGCCTGGGGCTGGAAGGGATGAGCCCAAAGCCTGTGTGACCCCGAGTGCGGTGTCTGGGTGCCAGTGGGGACATTGCAGGGTGAGCTGGCCCTGGGCAGAGTTCTCCCAGTGACGAGCCCACACGACCTCGGCCCAGGACACGTCCTTTAATACACGTGTGGCTGCACAGGGACATCTCGGGGTGACACATCTCGGGCTGAGCTTGGGGCATGGGGGAGCAGCAGCTGCCTCTGGGGCGTCTCTGGAGGGCTGGGAGGGGATGGGTGGCCAGTGGCCCTTGGGCTGATGGAGGGAGGACAATGTGCAGGAGCGGGGCTGAGGGCACTGCTGGAAGGAAGAAGTTCAGGTCTCCTTCCCACACCGTTGTCCTTGTGTTTCAGCTCAGTGGGAATTCAGGGAAGGGCACAAAGGGACACAGGAGCAGTGAGGGCAGGCTGGCAGCAGGGATGGGGATGGTCTTCTTCCCAGTGCTCCTGTGGGAAACAAACAGCAGAGGGGCAGAGGAGCTTTGGCGCTGCCAGCAGCCTGACGGTGGTGCCAGCAATGCCCAGGGGATGAGCACACCCAGAGGGGACACCCAGGAGAGGAGGAGAGGGACTGGCAGGGACCCCACGGCAGAGAGGTGTGGGACAGATCCCCACCCCCAGGAGTGGGGTGGGACATAGGGATGAATTGCCTTTTCCTGCAGGGAGTGGGGGCATTCCTGCATCTCTCCAAGCACAGCCCAGGAGGCTGAGGGGCATCAGGGGGAGCAGGACCTGGCCCTACCTCTCACTGCCCCGTGGGGGACTTGGCAGCATCGAACATCTTCTTCCTCCCCTCCATGCCCGACATGGCTTCCACGTTCTTGCGCCAGTCGCCCACTTCCACAGGGCGTTCCTGCGGGAGGGACAGGGCTGGGGCACGAGGGGCTGGCAGCCCTGCCCCGTCCCTCCCCCTGCACAGCCCTCAGCTGGGGGGCTCAGCTGCCCCCTTGCAAGGTCCCTGTCTCCGTGCCACGTGTCCCTGCACCAGGAGCTGCCTGGGGAGGTGGCAAACAGCGACCTGATCTCCACAGGACCCATGCGGATACTCCCCTCCTCAGGGCCTGGCCAAGTGTCGTTCGTGCATTCAATCATCCCAGAAAGATTTCTTTAGGAGGAAGAAACCTCGTGGGGCTTTGGGTTTCTACCAGCATCGTGGGGCCAATGTTTTTACTGAAGTAAAAACACTTCCTGCCTTGCTCTCCCATCTCCACCTTCTTCCGAGCCTTTGGTGGGGACTGGAACTCTTGGTGACAGTGGCAGCCTGGCAGACACTTCCAGAGCAGACAGGGGAGGTGACAGCAGCCCTGGGCAGGTGACAGCAGCTCTGGGAGTGTGCCCAGGTGTCTGCTCTGCCAACCCCCAGCATTTGTAGATTACAAGCTGTGTCCCAACACCGTCTCACCACATCTAGAACAAACCCAGATCCGTTCTCCACCTGGTGCCCAGGGCTGTAAGCGCATTTTCCTGTCCAAAGGGCTGGAAAAGTGCTATACCACAATGGGGGGACAACAGAAAAACAGCTGAAAATTGGGATTCTCATCCAATTCTGCTCATCCAATTCTCATTCTATCTGCTGAGCTGGAAGGAGCTGCTGAAACTTCTCTGGGGAGAGGGATGCCCAGTTGTAGCTGGGGTTGAGGCACAGCTCCAAGTGCTGGCACACCCCAGGCAGCTTTGGGCATCGCTGGCATTGAGACGTTCTCTTCTCACACCTCTGCCAAGCTGGTGGGAAGTGGGGCATTTATCCTTGGCCAAGTGCTGGGCTGCTCTCTTTTATCTGATCTGGGCCTGGGAGTTCCCTGGGAGTTCCCCGGGATTTTTCTGGGTGTGATTGTGCCCAACAGGAGCTCTCCTGGTTCCCTGCAAGATCAAAGATCAGACTCTGCATGTGCAGCTCAGCTGTGGTGCCAAGGGGGCCCAGGTGAGAGACCCCCACACGCTCTGGGAAGGAAGAGCACCACAGACACAGCCCTAAATCTCACATGTTGCCGTCCACCAGTTGCCTGGCCCAGCCAAACTGGTCCTGCGTGGTCCCACAACATCCCACAATGGGAACCTCACGAGGCTCTTTCCAAGGCTGAACACAGGGTACTCTGGAGCAGGGCAAGGGCAGCCCTAGGAAGTGTGTCCATCCCCAGCCTCCAGAGGAGTCACCCACCTTCTCCGTGTCCTCCTTCTTGACAGACTTCAGGTTGGCCCTGAGATCCATGGACACCTTGTGCTTGGAGCCCAGCAGAGCCCTGAGCATGGCATCGGCCGAGACGCGAACCCGGCGCAGGGGAGGGCGCTTGAACTTCCCTCGGAGATCAAGAACTTTGATTTTCAGATCTTTTATCTGCAGGGGCAGGAGAGGAGGAGTAGGAGGTCACTGCTTGGCTGCCTTGCACAAAGAGCCCCTGTGGGAAGCAGCAGACTCTGCCAGCATCGAGCCCCAGAGGGGTCTGCCCCTCTCCTGCAGGACCATTCCCACCAAGGCTCTGCCCAGCCACGCTCAGAGCAGAGCCAAGGGCTGGGCCCAGCCTGCTCAGGTGGCAGGTGTACCACGAGAAGCTCTCAGACCCACGGGGTGACCAGGAGAGCGAGGAACCTCCCCGTGGATCCCAAGGACAGCTCGAGCTCCCTTGGGCAGGGATGAACCTTGCAGAGCAAACACCAGCCCTGAGATAACCCTGGTGCCTGCCCCACATCCCAGCTCAGCCTGGTCCACGACACATCTCCACTGAGGCCAGAGCTGCCACTGGGAGGGAGTTTCCAGAAGGAACCAGCCCGTCCTCCTTCCTACCTCCCGGGTGTTATGGTTGCATTTCGCTTCAATGTCGTATCTCTCCTCATCCACAATTTCCACCTTCTCGTGCAGCTCCCTGCACAGGTCCTGGGGGCCAAGAAAACAGGAGAGCAGTGAGCAAGGCCCCTCCATGTTCCCAAGGAGCTCACTCCACCCTCGGGCCTGAGGAATACCTGGAGCTGGCTCAAGGAGAGCCCACTGGTGTGCAGCGGAGTGACCCTCTCAGACAGATACCTCTCCTTCTCCGCCTGCTTGTCCACAATCTCCTGATCCCACTCCTCCTTGGCTTTGGCCAGCATCAAACTCTGGGAGCACAAGGAAATGGCAGAAGTGCGAACCGAACAGGCCCCTGGCTCCCCCTGAGCCACTCACCACGTCTGTAGGATGGCACAGTCTAGTGCCAGCCCTGCTGCCCCCAAACACACATCAAAGGCTCCTCCCAGCTTTGCTGTGGGGCCCTGGGGGCTGTGGGGGCCGTGCTGCTGACTTGGCTCTGCCGGGGCAGGGAATGTTTATCCCAAGCCAGGGCCCGGGGAGCTCCCAGCCTTGTGCTGCAAGCAAAAACGGGCTAAGGCTTCAGAGCTGAAAGGTGCGGGGGTCTCTCCCCGCCTCGGTGCAGGGGAGGTTTGTTTGGACCACAAATCCCACATGAGTGAGAAGAGAAAGGTGGGGTGGGAGCTGCTCCCCACAGCCCATCCTTGAGCTGTTCTTATCCCTGTCCCACCGACCACGCGCTCCAGCCCGGCTCCTTTCCCCAGCAAGACAAACCCCAGGGAGTTTCCAGCCCTCGGGACTCACCTTCAACAAGAGTTTGCGTGAGGCTGTGATCTTGGATTTTCTCTAGGGGAAAGGGGAGGGAAAGAAAACACCCTTTGAAAACAAACGCGCCGCAAACGCAGAGCAGCACCGAGGTCTCTCCCAAAGGGAAAGGCACTTACCTCCCTGCAGGCAGGTGAGCAGCCAGGGAGGAGCAGAAAAAACAAGAGAAGAGAACAGAGGGAGCACCAATGAATGAGAGTGAAAAAGAGGGGACAGTCAAGGGAAGCATCTCGTGTGGTTGGAGTTGGTTCCTTATTTCTGTGTCTCACAGCTGCCACCAGCACGTGAGCCAGCTCAGAGGAGAAGGTGCCCTCTGGAAATGCAGTGGGAGCTCAGGGCCACAACTAAGAAAGCCAAAGCGTCACTCGGGTGTGACAGGTGAGCTGGCACCGTGCCCATGGTGCCAACCCCAGCTCAGCAGCAGGCAGGTCAGACACCCTCATTCCCCACTCCCACTGGGACATCCCCGTGTCACTGCTCCAGGAAAGCTTCACAGGGAGCTGCTCCCTTCTCTGCTCACAGGGAACGAGTTGTGTTTGTACAGTGCGCTCCAGAGAGCCTCAGCAAACCCAGAGGCGCTGCCCCCACCTCAGCTCCGCATTCTGGGATCTAGGAAAGCCCCGAGGTTTGAACTGGGACATCGGAAGGGTGAACAGTTTGCATTTAGAGGCAGTTTTTGCAGGGGGAATGGCACAGAGGCCTGGGGCAGGGCAGGGTCTCCCCGTCCATCCTCCCCAAAGGACAAGCGCAGCCGGGCGAGGCTTTTCGGGACCCGAGGGGACTCCAGCTACTCACGGCTCTGGCATCGCGGCGTGTGCTGCTCCCTGCCAAAGAAAGGGCACGAAGCTGAGACAAAGGCGCCAATCCCAAAGGCGCAGGGAGCCCGAAGGC
>JAIXNV010001372.1:0-12890 GCA_020917445.1 Riparia riparia
GCCTTGTTTCCTTCTTTCAGCTACCTTGTGCATGAGCAAATCTGGCTGGTGATGGAATACATGGATGGAGGCACTCTGTATGATGTCATCAGAATGACTAAGATCTATGAAGATGACATTGCAACTCTCAGTCGGGAGGTGAGGGATCCCAGCTGTGCTTCCGAGGCCTTGGGCAGGATTGTCTGGGAAACGGGCTCAGGACAGGAGCGGTTCCATGGGCCAGGCTTTGTTTCTGTGTTGCTGCTATGCTCTGGGCAAGCAAGAGCATCTTGAGTGAGCTGCCTGCCAGTGCCTCCGCACTCACTGCACTCTGTTCTTGTCCTCTTCTCCCCTGCTGTTGCATTCTCACTCTGTCTCTTGTATTTGCTCTTCCCCATCTTGCCTCTCTAAACTTTTGCCTGTCTGCACTGCATGCCTTGCCCGTAAAAGCAAAGGTGCAGGTGGCAGCATTTGAAACAAACAGCAATGGGAAAATAGAGACTCATTTCTCTCAGTCCTCAGCTGAAAAGGTTAGCAGTGCAGCCAAAATGCTCTTGACTTGTGAGCACATGCACTGCAGCAGCAGTCATTGGGGCTGGTTTGCAGGGGAGAGTCTACACCAGCAGTTGCAGCTGCTCTTTGAGAAGCTGACATGTCTTTCTTTAGAAAGGTGCTGCTCTGCGAGTGTTGGAGCAGCAAGCTCTTCCTCTCACTGGCAGTGTGTTCTGCCATTAGTCCCCATTCCCCTGGAGAGGGAATCTTTGAGAGCTGTCTCCTTTCTTGTGGGATGAAATTACGTCACTGATTTTTGCCTTCCTGTTTCTGGTTTGTCTCTCAGTGCCTGCAAGGACTGGAATTTCTTCACTCTAACCATGTGATGCACCGAGATGTGAAGAGCCTCAACATCCTTTTGAGAACCGATGGCTCTGTCAAGCTGGGTCAGTCTATTCTTGGTCTGGTGCAGCGATGCAGGGATGTGGGGTTTCGGGCTGCTTTGGAGTGACTGCCAGCCCCCCAGAAATGGTGCTGTTGGCAGAGCAGGGATCCCTGCTGTGAGCTGACCACACGGTTGCAAGGTACACAGACGGATCACAAGGAAGAAGCAGTCCAGAGTGGCACTGCTCTGTGTGTGTCCCTTGCAGAGGGATGCAGCTACCAGTCAAAAGCTTCAGGGTAACAAAAAGCCACTGTTGGAGGCAGTGGGTAAAATGTTGGTATTTTGGAAGTAGCCAGTGGCATATTTCCTTGGCTAAAGTCCTGAGGAAACAGAGCAGGGAGAGCTGTCCAGGAGATTCAACAGCACCTTCTCAAACTTCTGCGGGGAAATTCTTTTGCTTGCTTTCCTAATTGCACAGTATTCAAATAAAAAGAGTCTTTTGCTTTCTCCCTAGCTGATTTTGGCTTCTCTGCTCAACTCACCCCCAAGAAGAGCAGACGGAGCTCCGTGATCGGGACTCCTTGGTGGATGGCGCCTGAAGTGGTTGAAGGTCAACCATATGGCCCCAAAGTGGACATATGGTCTTTTGGAATTGTGGGCATGGAAATGGTGGAACAAGAAGTTCCTTACAAGAATGAAAGTCCTCTCTCGGTAAGGTGTAAATCCTCTCTGATCCCACTGTCTTTCTCACCTATCCCACGTCCTGTGTGCCATTGGACACAATCCCATTGCCATCTGCTGGAACGACTCCAGCCACAGTCCCTTTCTGAAAATGTCCCTGCAGCACATCGGCAGCTGCTGTAGTTTTGGTTGCATCAGTGGGAGAACTCAAGCCTTAGCCCACGCAATCAATCTCCCTTCTCAGGCAACATTTGGCTTTGGCTTAGAAGTTGTTCCAGCTCTTTTGGTGGTGTAGATGGCCCTACTAACAGGAAACCAGCATCTCAGAACTGCTGTTATCTTTCCTGAAATGAAGGAAAGAAACCCAGACCCAAGCAAGTTTCTAACCCAGTGATTTTGAGAGAAATGCATGCCCATTCTTCTCCCAGGGAAACTTGCCTGAAACCTGGATGTGAGGCTGTGAAGGCCACCGAGTCTCTTGTGCTCCTTGTGCAGTGTTGCTGAAACATTTAGTGACCATATTTCTTGTCTCACCCAAGCCACTTTCTCCATGTCACCCAGCTGAAGCCTGCTGATGTGGAGAGCCTGCCAAAAGCACCCCTTTGTTTCCTGGCACTTTCTAGGATGGGCATCCCATGAATGCATTGACTTGAGGATCCAAATGAGCAGAGGGCTACCACAGGGATGGCATTTCTCCTCCTTCTGATTTGACCACCTAAATTTTCCTTTTGGCCACATAAGGGAAGCTGAAATTTGCAGTCTGCTGACAGACAGAGCTGCAGGTGTTTGCTGTGTGCCAAAGAGGCATTTCCATCCCATTTGCGCATGCATCTTCACGTATCTGTGTTGAAGATGAGATTCCCAATGTTTGTCTCCTTACTTGCGGGATAACTGTGGGATTTCCTTTCTTGACTTTCAATGAACATTGTTTTCAAGAACCAAGCAGAAAGTTGGATGACTTTAGTTTGCTGTCAGCTGTGCTTAAGGGACCAAGAAGCACTGCAGAGATACTTTTCATGTAATAATCCTTGGAAATAGTAGCATGTGTTAGTTGAGCCAAGTCCCTCTTCCAAGTAGCCTGTCAAGCTGCTTTGAATCCTCAGAGAAGCAAATGTGCTTTTGCTGATGTGGTTTCCACTAACGAAATCAGTAAATTTCAGCCAATGAAATCAGCTGCCAAGGCAAGATGTGCTGGGTGTTGGAAAAGCTGTGGCTGAATCAGAGTTTGGGTTTTCTGTTGGTACAGGAAAGTCACCTCTGCCTCGGTGCCATGGCAGAAACTGCCAGTGCAGAGTGCAGCTTAAACAATGGGATCTGGGAGAGCAGTTAGAGATGGGAAAGAAGCAGGTGAGAGACTGCTGTTTCCTTTTTCTCCAGACTCAACTCCTGATAGCCACACAAGGGATCCCAGAGCTGCGGCAGCCCATGCTCCTGTCACCTCTGCTGCGTGACTTCCTGAGCTGCTGCCTGCAGAGAGACAAGGTGCGGCGCTGGTCTGCCAAGGAGCTGCTGCAGGTAAAATGCCAAGGGGCTGCAGGTGAAACAGTGTCCCAGGGATGAGCTCCTGCTGCACTGAAATGCAAGGCATCAGATGAGCCCCGTCCTCCTCAGCTCCACTCTTGGTGCTGTTCAAATGAAAACAGTCAGGAATCCCACACTGGGCTGGGCTGGGCTGGCAGGGACCTGTGAAGGTCATCTGGTGCAAGTGCCCTGCAAGGAGCAGGGATGTCTTGAAAGAGATCAGGATGCTCAGGCCTGTAATATTTCCAGGGCTGGGGCACTTAGCAGCTCTTGCAGCAGGTTGCTCCATGCTCCTTAGACCTACTCTGATTCAATCCCCTTCTCCTTTCAAAAAATGTTCCCCTGCCTTTGAGGCTCTTAGCTTGGAAAGTAATGGTTCCTTGTTGGTTTTTCTTTTCCTTCGTGCAGCATCCATTTGTAACATCGGCCAAGCCTGCGTCCAGCCTGGTGCCACTCATCATTTTAGTGAAGAAGTGGAAGGAGGAGAGAAAAAAGTGACAATCACCTGAGAACTGTTCTGTCCATCACCAGTGTAGAGCAGAATTGTAGAGTAGGAATTTAGCATCGGATTGTAGCCTAGGATTTCAAATAAATAAAATTTCTGAAGTCTCAACTCATTTTGAAGATTCCCCTCCTTCAGAGCCTGTGGGAAAGATCAACATTTCCTGCTGAATTGTCTGTTTTTTCTTAGAGGTGTAAAAAGACATGGATGGCTTCTTTGGTACGGTTTGAAAGTGGGGAGGCTCTTCAGTCATCCTCTGCAGAGCACAGTGCCTTTGGAATACGGCCCAGTGGCTGGGTTTTACCCAGCTGTGGCCCTTGTGTTTGAGGCAGAAAGGGCAGTGGCATTTGCAGGCAGAAGCAAAGGAGGAGTGGGGCAGCCCAAATATCCTGTGCAGATGCAGGCCTTGAGCTGTGACTCGAGAGCATTTGTGTTGCTGCCGCGTGGATTTGTATCCCTAAGTGCAATCTCTTTGGCCGGAGGAGAGTTTTGCTCAAGTGAGGAAGCAGCAAGATCAGGGAGGCTGCTGGCAAAGGTGCAGAGCTGGTGCAGAGCTGTCAGCGAGTGCGAGGTGAGACTCAGCCGCGCCTTGCCCAGGCTGGAGCCTCAGCAGAGCCCTGGCAGAGCCCACAGCAGCCTAAGCCTGGGCAGAGGCTGGCTGCACTGAGGCCCTTGGAGCTGCAAGAGGCAGCAGCCCGGCCCTGGGTGCCTCTTGGTGGCACCGGGCGAATCCTCGGCTCTCAGAGCCCAGGTGGCAGCTGGCTGCTCCCGAGAGGAAGCGTAGCCGTTCTGGGCACAGCACAGACTGGGGGCATTGGCCGTCTGCAGTGTGCACAGGAGGAGAGAGAGGCAAACGACAGCCGAGGGCTGCAGCTCTGCCTGAGGATTCCTGCTCTTGTGCCGGCTGCCCTGTAACTGCTGGGAAAGGTGAGCAGTGTGTGCAGCACTCTGGGCACAGGGCAGGGAGCCGGGCTGCTCCACAGGCTCCAGCACAGGGCAGCGTCCTTCAGGCACGGCGCTTCTGCCACGGGAACCGAGGCCAGCGTGAGGCAGGGACAGCTTGTCAGGTCAGATCTGCAGGAGTCAGAGCCTCACACAACTCTGGGAGGAAGCGCCTGCAGTGCTGCAGTTGTGCACTGAGCCAGAGCAAAGGTGTGAAATGCTGAGTGTTCTGCAGAAATATTCAGGGGCACCAGGCCAGCCAGCTTTGTGCTGTCTGGCACACAGCAAGCACTGTGCAATGCAGCCCTGAGCTGCTGGGAGAGAGGTGTTAGAAAGGAGCCAACTCTTAGATGAAATTCAATGAGGACAAAGTCATCAAAGGCAAGAGAACTGTTCCTTAGTAAGGATTTGTCACCCTGGTTTTTCTGAGTTTTTTATAGCATTTTGAATTTTCATAAAATGCAGTCAGATCTTTTTAGTTACTGTAGAATATTAGAAGCAGTTCTACCTTTTTCCCACATATGTAACATAAACAAATACTTTGGTTTTCATTCTCTGTCCTTTGTTTGCATATTTCTAACCTGAAAACAATTGTAACTGACAGCTGGTTTGGCCATTTGGCTGAGGGGCGAAAACTCCAGAAGCCAATCCACAGCCAGACCCACAAATGTATAAAAAGTAAGAAATAAACAGGCAGAGGTTCTCCGCCTTGGTTCTCGGCTGGGCTCTCAGCCTTGGCTCTCTCAGAGGAACCCTCTGCCCTGCGAAATCTCTCATCTCTCGTGTGATTGCTTTGCATATCCCAGTCACAAGGACTCTTAAAGCAAAAAACCCACCCAAGTTACCCCAGGAAGTCCACTTGGCCAAGAGGCGCGGAAATCCATGGGCTATTGTCGTGAAGCCGGGAGCGTGAAGCAGGTACAAACGTCAGGTACAGAATTGCCATTACACTGCTCAAAGCCAGTGTACCGTGGCGTGGTGACATAGGAAAATGCACCTGCAGACGATTGGCGAGCATCCACCTCGAGCCAGCCAGAACTGCAGTGGGGTCCTCGGGGTCCTCACGAGGATTGTGAGGCAAATGAGGGGAACTTCAGAGAGACTCTTACAGCGACAAAGGAGACCAAGGCCTGTGATGGCAGCGAGGTGCATGGACATGGAGACAGCCAGCAAGGAGTGGACAAATGGAGAGGAAAAGCACTCCTCATGGGAGAGACAGAGGAGTGGACAAACGTGCAGGATCCGGAAGGGGGAAAGGAGTGGGAAAGATGAGGTAAAAAATGTGAAACATGAGGTGACAATGGCAGGAAGCATGAAGGGGAAAAATGGTGGGAAACATGAGGGGGGCAAAATGGCGGGAAACATGAGGGAGAGAAAATGGCGTAGATGTGAGGGGGTAAAGATGGCAGGAAACATGAGGCAGAGAAATGGGCTGGAAATGTGAGGTAAAAAATGGGAAATGGGAGGGTGAAAATGGCAGGAAATGTGAAAGGAGAAAATGTTGGGAAGTGTGAGAAGGAGAAAGGATGGAAATCGTGAGGTAAGAAATGGGAAACATGAGAGGGAAAATGTTGGGAAACGCGAGGCGGAAAGTGGCAGGAAATATGAAGGGGGAAATGGTGGGAAATGTGAAAGGAGAAAATGTGGAGGGGTAAAATGGTGGGAAATGTGAAAGGAGAAAAGGTGGAGGGGTAAAATGGTGGGAAATGTGAAAGGAGAAAATGTGGAGGGGTAAAATGGTGGGAAATGTGAGCCATCCAGGCTGAGGGGCCTCTGGCAAGGCCTTGTCCACTCATGGTCCCTGTGGGGGATTTTAACAGCTCCAAAATCTGCTGCAGGGACAGCACGGCAGGACTTCTTCCAGGGAGAGGCAGGTTAGTCTGAGTTATTATTCAAGTCCGACATTAATAACATTATTAGTTATAACTAGCATATATTAATATTATTATTACAAATATTAATATAGTATCTTAATAATATTATATTATAACTAGTTATTATTAGCTTATGATAAAAGTATTGTAATATTAAATTATAATATTATTAATACTCATATTTATATACTATCTTACTTATATTACTTGTTCTAATTTTTTATCATAATATCACCTATATCTTAAAAATTATCAATATTAATAATAATGATAATAAAATACAGATACTAAATAAAATTACTCTTTTTCCTAGTATATTTATATATTGTTATATGGCCATATTATTACAGATTGTTCTTAATTTACATTGTATAAATTAATTACTATCATTTTTATTATTCTTATTATTGATAATGACAGTAGTAGTTGTAGCAGTAGTAGTAGAATCAGTAGAAGTAGTAATACAAATTATTTCAGAGTAAACCCCATGAATCCCTTCCTCAGGGAGCAGGAAGGCAACGAGCAGCTCTCAGGACAGCCAGGGGAAGTCAGCAGCCACGGAAAAAGCCAAATCAAGTCATTTCTCTCTCTTTCTTCATGGAAATGGGTTTGTGGAGAAAACATTCATCCTCCTCATCCTCCTCATCCTCCTCCTCATCCTTCTCCTCATCGTCGTCTTCCTCCTCGTCCTCCTCCACCTTCTCCTCCTCTTCGTCCACCTCCTTGCTTTTTAGAACTTCAAATTATTCACAGTTTAATAGTCCAGTTATTCCTTAACACAAACATAAAATCTCATTTAAATATTTAAATTATTTCCATTTTAATACTACAGTTATCACTTGACCCAGACCCTGACCGTAACCCTAAGAGAAAACCCAGCCCAAAACCAAACCCCATTTTGGATCCAGCCACAACGACTCCTCTCTGAGGATTTTCGACAACCAGGACCCAGCAGCCAGGATCCTCCTCTCTGGCCCACAATATTTCAAATTCTGTGCCAGAAGCAGAGCCCACGTGAGGACCCGTGTCTGCACAGAAGGGGCCTTTGCAAGGCCTGGGAAGAGGAGCAGAGGCACCGTGGGGCTGTGGCCGTGCGCAGGGATGCAGCCCAGCACAGCTTCTCTTACCTTTCTGCTGGCACATGAATAGGAAATAGGGGCAGAGACCAGAGCCAGAAAGCAGCCTTTTCTGTCTTGAGTGACTTGAAAAGATGTCCCAGCAGCTTCCCCAGGACTGGCATCAGCATCTCCCCACAGGCTGCAGCTCTGTCCTCATTTGGACCAGCCTGGGGGAGGCAGGCGCAAGAACAGAAGGGCTGAGGGTGGGCAGCTGAGCCATCTGGCAGGAGCCAGGAGGGGACAGGCCACGAGCCCTTTTCTCCTCTCCTATTTCCCACTCCTTTCTCCACTCACATTCCCCACCATTTTGTCCCCTCACGTTTCCTGCCCTTTTCCCCCTCATGTTTCCCGCCCTTTTCTCACCTCACTGGATGAAGTCCATGGCTTCCTGTGCATAAGCAGTGACCCAATCAGCATCTAATGGAGAGGGAGAGAAGGGAGAGCTGCAGAGGGTGCTGTGACAGGACAGGGCAGAGGAAGGAGCAGGAGCTGGGGCTCCTCTGCTGTCCTTGTCCTGGGCAGAGCCTGTACCGGGGCTGCTGTCCTGCTCTGAGCAGCCCTGGCACTCGGGCGTCACTCCAGCCCTGCCATCCTCGCTGCCCGCCCCTGTGCCAGGGAAAGCTGATCCCAGCGTGGGCACCCAGCCCTGCCCAGTGCCACAGGGCCCCTCACTCACTGGCCTGCAGCGGCTGCACCATGCTCACCTCGGGGCGCTCCGCTGCAGAGCTGCTCTCCTGAGGAGACACCACCTCCTTCCAGGCCACCCTGGGATCTCTGTTGGGGGGGGGCGGATCTCTTCTCCACCCTACCCAATAGAGAAAAAGGGATGAGGGTAGGGAAGGGGGAAAACTTGGCCAGGTAAAGACCTGAGTGCTGCAGGGCAAGGCGTGAGCTGTGCTTGTGGGTTTGTTGCCAGCTGCGTGCTCCCGTCCTGTCCCGTCGCTGTCCTGCCGGACACTGCAGCCTGGGCGCTGCTTCCATGTCAACAAAGCCTGGCGGCCGTGGCCAGGGGCAGGTGGCTGCTCACAGGGGGCCCTTGGTGATGCCCCGGTTTTCCCACGGTGGTGCTCCCACTGAAACATTCCAAACCATGCTCCCTTCTCCCATTCCCCGTGTGCTGGAGTCCAGGGCATTCCTTTGGCTGCCCTGCAGGGTCAGGGACCTGGGCAGGGGGCTCTGGGACCCCAGCCCAGAGCTCAGAGAGACACTGGCTTTGATCTCAGTCCATGGGAAAAACTTCCTAACCTGAGAGAGGGTTTGCAGGCCACAAGAGTGTGAAAAATAGTAGTTTAGTTGATCATAGGGTGAAAAACCAGTAATTGTAGGTTCATAGCATTGGAGTGAATGGGGACAAAATGGAGAATTTGGGGCGTTATCTCCTTCTTCTTCATCTCCTTCTTTCTCACTCCATTTCGGTAGTGACGTGATACAAGGTAGTTAATGAGGATTGGGTCAGAGTAAAGATGACCTTTTTAGTAATAGTGATAGACATTGGTAAGAAATAGTAAATAACAAATACGTAGTAATTAGTATAAAAGATTAAGGACAGCCCAACTCAGGGGAAGACGTGAGAAGTCCATGAAGCTGCAAACATCTTGTTGGACTCTGAGAAATTTGTAAGATAAGAAACAATAAACGAAAAATGCAACCTTAAATAAACTAAACCTGAAGACTCTGTCTCTTCCTTCGGCTTGGCTCGGAGCTGTGCAGGGGGGAAAAAGATCCTGAAACCACCTGAATGTCGGGGAAGCCCCCCGACACACATGGAGACGAGAAATTTCGCAGGGCAGAGAATTCCTCTGAGAGAGCCCAAGGCTGAGCCAAGGCTGAGAGCCCCTCTGCCTGTTTATTTCTTACTTTTTATACATTTGTGGGTCTGGCTGTGGATTGGCTTCTGCAGTTATCACCTCCCAGCCGAATGGCCAGACCAACTGTCAACTACAGATGTTTTCTGGTTAGAAATATGCAAACAAAGGACAGAGAATGAAAAACAAAGGATTTGTTTCTGTTACATGTGTGAGAAAGGCAGAAACTGCTCCTAATATTGTACAGTAGCTAAAAAGTCTGACTCCATTTTATGAACAATCAAAAAGCTTTAAAAAACTCAGAAAAACCAGGCTGACACCTTCAGAGGTATGGTACCCCTGAGAGGATTGAGTCCAACAACAGGACTCATTTCAAGAACAGCCTTATAAACACCTGGGCCAGAGAACATGGCATTGATGGGTGTACCATATTCCTTATCATGCCCCAGCAGCTGGGAAAGTTGAACAGTGCAATGGCCTGCTTAAAACCACCTTGAAGGCAATGGGTGGTGGGACTTTCAAGAACTGGGAGATTAATTTAGCAAAGGCTGCACGGTTAGTGAGCACTCGAGGTTCCACCAACCCAGCAAGTCCCGCCCAATCTGAGCCCCTGAGAACAAGAGATGGAGATAAGGTTCCAGTGGTACACATGGGAGGTGTAATAAATGCGTTAGACCAAATTCAGTAAATCAAAATTTAGAATTTTATTTTGAGACCAAATAACAGTCTCCGATAGCCACAATTTAAAGGACAGCATCGAACCCTGGGGTTTCGGCACCAGGTTAACATGGTAACACACTCTGTCAGTATGTCACCCCCCAAGTTCACATTTCTGGTCTGAAGTTGTCACTTTTTATACACTGGTTTTTATACACTGAGAGAAAATCGGGACTCCAAGATCCCCTCTTCCGAGGCAGCCTCATTAGATATTCATGTTCGGGTTCTGATGTGGTTGAATGGATTTGCTCTGGAAAACAATGTCCTTGATGGCTGTGTCCAGGAGCCGTGTAGAGATGTTAATGTCGGGAGGAGACAGATGGGATATTGATCTGATGTAATCATTTGGTTCTCCAGGTTCTTCATCTCCCTTTTCCGTCATTTTTGTTCTCTTTTGACGATTCCTGTCAGAGGTTTCCTCGTGTCCCTTTTCGTGTAATTCTTAGCATAGTTTTCTCATGTCTCTTCCGTGCAGTCTCTGGCAAAAGAATTCCTTCTGCCCCTCTCCGTGCAGCTTCAGTCTCAGTTAAGCCGTTGTATACTTGATTAGAAATAAGACTTACATTTACAGAGAGTGAATTACATATTATAACATTTAACACTAATTAACTTTAGAACATATATCACAGGAGGAATGCTGGGAAAACCTGTTTGGATTAATTCTGCCTCCAGCAAAGACAATCCCATCCCTGGGGTTGTCTTCACTCAGGGACCAGGATGGAGAGACCCAATGCATCCCTCAAGGGGACTTTGTTTTAGGGTGAACTATCCACGACACAGTATCTGTATCCATATCCGCATGTATATATGTATATCATTGAAAGGTTTAAATTCAAAGTAATATGTTGGTATGGGAAAAAATTCAGGGTGCATAATGTTGGGGGTTAGATTCATTTCCTTTTTTTTACTTAGAGAATTTTTCCCCATAAGTTGCTGGGAAGCTAACTACTGAGTCCCTCTGGGTGCTTGAGGAAAGCAAAGTAGCCAAAGGAGAGTGTAGACAGGGGCTACACTTTTTTGTTGTTGTTGTTGTTGTTGTTGTTGTTGTTGTTGTTGTCTCTGAGAGTGTTCTCCCTGAGAGAAAAACAATACCGTGAGGTTTTGGGTGCAGATAAAGGACAGGGCTGGGGGCAGCTTCTCTCCCTTGCTCTGGGCTTTGGAGAGAGGACGGCCAGGCTGCTGCTTGCTGCGGGAGGAGGTCGCTGTCACCACCGGGTCCAGTCCAGAGAAAATCTCCCATCATCCGCTCGTGTGCCCCAGAACTCTGAGCTCACCTCCTCCTGCCCTGCTGGACTGGCCCTGTCCTGCTGCCGCTGTTTCTTCGGCACTGCTTGGAGGCTTTTTGCTACTCTGTGGCCCCGCACTGCCCTGCCCTGCTGGGACATCCCTGCTGTTCCATCTAAAACTGACAGAGCTTCTGATACCTCTCATCCCCCAGCCCGGGAATTTCCACTGTTCCAGCTTGGTCTTGGAGTCCCAAGAGATCAGACTGCCTGAGGCTTTGTGAAACAAAGCCCCACGAGGTTCCTGGTTCTGTTTATTATTAATAATAATAGCAGCTGTAGTTGCTGTTGTTTGTTTGCCCTGTTACACATCTTAGTAAAGACCTGTTATTCCTATCCCCACACGTCTGTCTGAAAGCCCCTTTAATATTCTATATTCTAATAATTTGGAGGGAGGGGAATGGAATTCTCCATTCTGAGGGAGGCCCTGGCCCTCCCTAGTAGATACCTGGCTTTCAAACCATGATACTGGGATATCCTGGGAGAGAACAGGAGTGACAGAGATCACAGAGAAACCATAAAGGAAGTTACGGGAATAGTACTGGGAGTGCCTGGAACTATCATAAGGGTGAATGGGAGCACCTGGGACCATGTTGGGATCATCCTGGGATCATACTGGGAGTGACCAGGAGGATATTGGAACCATACTGAGCATAGCTGCAAGTGACTGGGATCATACTGGGGGGGACTGGGAGGCACAGGGCCCATGCTGGGAGTGAGCTGGGCCCCGCTGGGGAAACTGGGGGAACTGGTCCAGCTGGGGCTCTGGGTTGTTCTCCCCCAGGGCTGCGCCGGGTCCTGCTGCCACACCCGGCCCCACAGAGCTGAGGGACAGGGGACATCTGGGGGACATGAGACAGCCAGGGAACACAGCCCTGTGAAGGGTCACTGAGCTCCAGCACTTTGGGCTGTGGCCCTTGGGCTCCCAGCACAGGCCAAAGGGGGAGAATCCTCTCCAGAAACTCTTGTTTGCTTGAAGCTTTGCTCTGGAACATTCCCAAGGAGCCACCTGCAGTGGCTGGAGCCCGGCCGGGTGCCCGGAGCCACCGAAACTGCTCCAGCAGTGCACCCCTGCAATGGGCAGGGCAGGAACACCCAAGGAAAGGCTCGTGCTGGGCTCAGAGTAGGGACAGGGCACTCCCCTGGTGCTGCCACGGGCACAACAGAGCCAGCCTGGGGAAAGGATTGGCATTTATATCCCATGGAATTCCAGCAGGCATTCAGTCTCATTTCACTGCTGTCATTGAATTGGTCATCGATTCAAATCATTTTCCCATGGAATTGCCATGGCAGTTGGTAGGGGGGAGACCCATCCATGGAATTCTCACCTGACTGAGATGAGAGGGAGATCCAGCCATGGAAATTCCATGGGAATTCCTGCATTCCCAAGTTCCCCCATTCCTGAATCCCACATTCCCATAGGAATTCTTCTTCCAATCCCACACCCACCTTTGTGCCCCAGAGCCTCCCAGCCATATCTGATGTATTTTGGGGGCCCTTCCACACTGGTGTGTCCCAGGTAATGCTTCATCTATTCCACTAGGATCCTTTTGGATTCCCAGCACCTCTGGGTGATCCAGGTGGCACCTTT
>JAIXNV010001373.1:0-12887 GCA_020917445.1 Riparia riparia
GGTTCAGATCTTTGCCTTGCCACAATCTTCCTGTCACTGCTTTTTGGCCAGGGATTAAATCTTTCTGTGCTTTAATGCCTCAGAAATGGATGCAAATAAAAGCTTATTTCTTTATAGCCTCTAAATCACTGTCACACATTCATGGGAACAGAATGGTTTGTGTTGGATGGGACCTGGAAGCTCATCTCATTTCAGCTCCTGTCATGGGCAGGGACATCCTCCACTATCCCAGGTTGCTCCAAGCCCTGTCCAACCTGGCCTTGGACACTTCCAGGGATGGGGCAGACAGGGTTTCTCTGGGCAACCTGTGCCAGGGCCTGACCACCCTCGCAGGGAAGAATTTCTTCCTCATACTTAATCCAAATATAAACCCTGTCAGTTTGAGGCCATTGCCCCTGTCCTGTCGCTAAACACCCTTATAAAAACTCCCTTTTTGGCTTTTCTGGAAGCCTCCTTTAGGCACTGGAAGGGGCTCTAAGGTCTTCCAGAGCCTCCTCTTCTCCAGGTGAACATCCCCATCTCTCCCAGCCTGGCTCTAGAGCAGAGGGGCTCCAGCCCTTGGAGCATCTTTGTGCCCTCCTATGGACCTGCTCCAACATGTCCCTGTCTTTTTTTGTGTTGGTGCTCCCACAGCTGGATGCAGTGCTCCAGGTGGGATATCACAAAAGCAAAGCAGAGAAAGAATCACCTCCCTTGACCCACTTCCCAGTGATTCTGATGCAGCCCAGGACACGGTTGGCTTTTTGGGCTGTAAGTGCAAGAAATGAGCAGTCACTGCCAAGTCAAGCCCAGCTTTTCACTGACCACCACCCCCAAGTCCTCCTCAGCAGGGCTGCTCTCAATCCATTCTCAGGGTTGATGCCAGGGGTTTTCCTGACCAGATGCAACATCTTGCACTTGGCCTCATAGAATTTCAAGAGGCTTGGCGCTGGGGGCTTGTTGAACCTGGACTAGGACATGGGGAAAAAGGTCCCCATGGCTCACTTTGGCTTATCTGGAAGTGGAGCTGCATTTGCTATTCAGTCTGCATTGCAAACATTGTTTGTTTATTTGCTTGTTTGTTTGTCGACTCCATGTCCTCATCAGGAGAGAATCTCTGTATTGATTCAGAAGGGGAAATTCTAGGCCATCTCTATCCATTATGGTTATTTAGAAAAACTCTGACAGCATGAATACAAGAGGCACAAAAACCATGAGGCAAATAAAGAACCATAATTATGACCCTTTTTTCACTCATCTTTGCTGTCATATTTACTTGTGTCCATTTTAATGCATGGAGTTGATAGGGTAATACCAATCTACTTTTGCCTGTAACTGAATATATTAAAATATTTTACTGTCACACATGTTGGAATGGTTTTTATAACCCGAACATTTTAAGCAAATATTTATTGGCTTGTAACTGAATATAGTAAAAGATGTCACATGTACTAAAGTAGATTTTATAGCCCTCACTTGACCAGAGAATGTATTTAAATGAAATAAAACCATTTAAAAAATTCAGATCTGGTTGAAACTGGTTATCCAGACTTCCCCTGGAGTCAACAGTGAAAGATCACTGAAACGAAAGACATCCTCAGTGGAGAAATATGCACCTTCTCTGGATGAAATCAGTTGTTATTTGGAAGTGTCTATTCACATTAAATTTAATAATAGCAATAATGGCAATAATAGTAATAATAGCAATGACAGAAATAATAGCAATAGTTATAATTATAATTACAATTATAATTATAATTTCATCATTACAATACCATCATTATTCACTGTGACGGTGGTGAGGCCCTGGAACAGTTTCCCAGAAAAACTGTGGCTGCCCCTGGATCCCCGGAAGTGTCCAAGGCCAGATTGGATGGGGCTTGGAGCAACCTGGGATATTGGAATGCGTCCCTGCCCATGGTAGAGGGTGGCACATGATGATCTTTATGGTCCCATCCAACCCAAACCACTCTGGGATTACAGGGAGCCCAGAGAGGTGTCTTAAATAAGCACCCACGTTTCAAGTGGCTAAATTTGGTTGATTTGAATCCTGTCCTGACACACATTCTAAGAAACACAAGAAACATGTAATAAAGGATGAACACACAGCCTCAGATCTTGAGTTAAGACTTTCAACTGTGTTATATTCCCCTTGTTTCCATTACTGCCAAAACTGAAATTCCTCAGAGCATGCAGTGATCATGAAGCCTGCTTGATATTTAAAACATAGCAAGTATTTTAGCTGTCCAACTGTAATATTATTTTCCCAAAGATTTTTAATTACCAGTTCCTTCCTGTAGAAACATGACCAAGACAATGATGTTATTAATATTTGAATGATCTGTGTCTGACTGTGAAAGTCACATCACATTGATCTGGACAACACAGTGAACTTGAGTTTGGCCCTCTTTTGACACAGAAAATTGTCGGTACCTGTAAGGCTTTTCTGGTAACATAGTAGCATGTTCTCTGAAGCACTGTGTGGGCTCTAAAAGAATAATTTTTCCCAGATAATAAAAAGGATGTTTGGGGAAGTGGAGTGAGTAAAAGTATAAGTATTGCAAAAACACCCACAATACCACAAAAACAAGACAAATACTTAAACTCTTCTGTTTTCTCTCCAAAGTCTTCACTTGCCCCAAAAGCCATTTTATCTTCTCAAGTTATTTAATTGTAATTAAAAAAGTTTCAAGCTTCAGTTATACAATTCAATACTGAATTTTCTCTTAATAGTTTTCCTTCAAATAAGCAACATCTCTGCCTGCCTGGCAGAAAGGAAGAACATACAGTCTTTACTCCAATTTTTTTTTGTCTATCTTAAGTTCATATCAAAGGTACTTTCAGTCTCCTCTTTATCAGAGGTAATTTGTTTAATCCACCAGACTCAGTTCTGAGATGCAGCTTCAAGGTGGTCAAAGGCTGAAAGAACAGAGATCACGTTAGGGAGTGGGGATTGGATAGGGATGCTGTTCTTTGTAAACCACAGACCCCTGGCAGCCTTGGACAAAGGGATTAAATATGGATTTCTATGATGATGAAGACTATGGACTAGATAAACCAAACCAGAGGAGACTCAGGCACCAAGGGAAGGAATAATTTGTTCGGAGTAGCACACGCACTTTATGACCAAGTGAACCGCTGTATGAGTCCGTGGCTAACTTTTGTCTGCCAGCTCTGCTGTGAGTGCTGACCTTTGGCAAAACATTGATAATAAAACCCAGGAGAATGATGTTATCTTAAATTGTGGCACCCAGCTGCTAAATTAATGTATGCTGAAACCCAGGGATTTGCAAAGCCCATTGAAGCCAGTGGAAAGATTCCCATGGACCTCAGTGGGCTGTGAATAATTCTCAAATGGTAATGGAGCTCCAATCCCAGTGTCTGGTCTCATCTCCAGGCAGACTTGTGCTGGCAGAGATCCCATATCAGCCATGGCATTTGCTGGGCAATAAAGCTATTGCTGATGAGGCCAAATGTTGTACCCTGAAATGGGAATGGGATGAGTTCCTCCAATCCCGTCAGTCACCTGCATCAAAACGAATCCCCCTCTGGCCTTCTACTGTTCAACAGGGAGAAATCAGCATTTCATCTGCAACTCATCACTCCAAAATGGACATCTAAAATAGGTCAGATGACTCACACTCTAAATTCTGCTTCTTCCCATCAACAATAAATGGACTAGAGCCTGAAGTAATTTTCTCAGATTCAAACATGTGGTTGGAAGAATATCACTCTAAGTATCTTCATTAGACTGCTTTCCAAAATGTGGTCTTTTATAGCTGATTGCTAAATCAAACAGCAAAGTCAACACAAGATCCTAATGGAGACAGGTTCAGATAAACTCAGCTGGGTTTAAGTTGTCTTGCATGAACTACAGAGCTTTGCCTCAGCAGGATTTTATATCAACAACTTCAAAACATTCCAGTGACAAGACAGGCTTTATGTACCCTAGTCTGGTTACATGTTCTGGATCACAGGCCCAAAATGGTCTTATGCATATTATAAAGATAATAACAATAAATGGACAAGAGGCTTCAAGTTATTGCCACTAACTAGTTCTCAGAAAGCTCTCATCCCATTGGTGAACAGAATAGGGGGAAATTCAGCACCAAAATCAAACCTAAATGGACATGGTTGCAACAGTCTAGACTCCCATTATGCTAGTGGAGAATGACTCAATACAGGCAATGGAGACAGAAAATCACTTGTCTAAGTAGAGGTATCTAATTTAACACTGACTTGGACTACAGTATTTTGGCTACAGAAAAACCCTCTCCAAATCAGGAATTTGACCACCAAGCTCCAATGTAGTCACAACAAAAAAAGGCCACCTAAAATTAGGTATCTGCTGATGAATCTCATCCTCTAGAAACTGCCCATGTGGTTGCCCAGCAATATCATCCTTACCTGGTTCTTATCCTGACAGGATATAGTGTGATACGCTGGGCCATGTCCTGAACCATTAGAACTGTTGTGTCAGGAGAGAATCATTGAATCACAGAACTGCTTGGGGTAGAAAAAACCTCTAAGATCATTGAATCCAATCATTAACCCAGCACTTCCAAGCCCATCACTAATCCATGTCCCCTAGTGCCACATCTACACATTTTTCAAATTCCTCCAGGTATGGTGACTCTACCACTGCCCAAAAATTGATAACCTATTTAATAAAGTTGTTTTTTTTTTTTTCCTAATATCCAACCTTAACCTGTCCTAGTGCAACTTGAGGCTGTTTCCTCTTGTCCTATCACTTGTTTCTTGGGAGCAGAGCCTGACTCCCACCAGTCCTCACCTTCCTGTCAGGGAGTTGTGCAGAGCCAGAAGGTTCCTCCTGAGCCTCCTCTTCCCCAGGCTGAGCCCCCCAGCTCCCTCAGTTGCTCCTCCTCAGACTTGAGCCTTCCCCAGCTCCATTGTCCTTCTTCAGATACAAACCAACACCTCATACTAAGATTAGGAACCTAACAAAATAAGCTTTGAACTAGTAATTTAATTTTGAAGTGAAATTTCTCTCTATATATTTATACTTTGTTTAAAACAACACTTTTCTAAATGGGCAGGAAAGGTTTTATACTTGTGGGTATGTTCATACAGAGAATAAAAACATACTGTGAAACTTCAATATTTGCCATGAAATGGAAATGCTGAGTTTCAGACAGCTCAAGAAAATTCAGTAATGCCCTGAAAAGTGTTCAACATCTTTAGCAGAACCAAACCCATAAAGTGGCTCCATAAGAGGACATGTGAGTACCACTGCCAGTCTTTGTTGTGCCAGTCTGATCCCCTTCCACCAGATGCTTCTGGGATGACAGTCCAGACAAATTATCTCAAACATAATAGACCCCTGGAGTATTTGAAAAACTCTATTCAGAATCACAGCTTATAATTTGGCATTTACCTCAAAATATTCCTGACTGTCAGCAGTTATTAAAAACAAGAATAACAATGGCTATTTCTGTAATAGCTGTATTTTGAAATCTCAGAGCATTTTGTGAACTTAACAGACATATCTGAGATGTACAGATTCATACCATCTATCAGGGAATGCAGACCTGTTTGGGCAAGATCTGGATTTCTGTTTTTAAAGAATCCATAAAGAAATACAGATAAGGAATGAATACAGAAAAGGAATGAGATTCCTGAAAGTAGGAACACCTTCCACTATCCCAGGTTGCTCCAAGCCCTGTCCAACCTGGACTTGAACACTTCCAGGAATGGGGCAGCCACAGCTTCTCTGGGTGATCTGTGCCAGGGCCTCACCACCCTCACCGGGAAAAATATAAATATAATGCCTTTAGACTGCTCAATCACCCTAATAATGATCTTAATTTAATGAGCAATCCATACCACTTGGTGAATGTCTGAATAATTTCCAAAGTGCTGTGTAACTGCCACTTATGCAAGGCAAAAATACAGAAAAAAACCCAGTATTTTGCACTTGCTAAAAATGCAAAAAGGTACCAAAAATATTTTAAGATGGAGTAATCTAAGATGGAGGGAAAATACAAAAATAAGGTAGGAGGGACCTGACATGTTTAGCTGAGGAAAAGGTTGGAAACACAAAAAACTTTGGCTTCTCCTTTTCCATAATTTTTTATCATTTTTAATCTTGTCAGCATGAATAATATTGTTGATTTTTGCTGTGATTTAGAAGCAGCTGCAGAATATAAAACAAAGTTGAAAATTAGTTGAAAGACCATTCATCTATTTTGCTTTTAGCTGAAACACTCCTCCCAGCTGCAGACAAGTAACCAGGCTGACTATAATTCCATAGACTACATCTGATCACCATATAGTTCAGGGTTAGAGGGACTTTATAAGAAATCTTCTGAAATATACAAACAAAAAAAAGTTACTTGCATGTTATAACATTTTTCTAGATGGCATCATGAGTGCTAGAGATTCTCATCTGATTTCGTGCAGGCATTAATCTTCTCTGCTCATTCCTTCTATTTATTTCTGTTCTGGGAAATTAGCCCTGGCCCATGCTAACCCTAAAGTGTACCTGGAAATTGTGTAGGAGACCTTTTGTTGGCCTGGATCAAGTCAGAGTCACCTGCCTAGTGGAAGGTGTCCCTAATCACCGAGTTTGGGGCAGTAACAGGAATTCACAGTAGGGCAAGACCAGATCACACCAAAAGGCGTCCAATCTGCAGAAAAGCCCCCCCACACAAATTCATGGAGTAATAAATGGTTTGGGTTGAAGAGACTTGAAACCTCATCTTGTTTCAGCCCCTGCCACGGACAGGGATGCTTTCCGCTATCCCAGGCTGCTCCAAGCCCCATCCAACCTGGTCTTGGACACTTCCAGGGATCCAGGGACAGCCACAGTTTCACTGGACAACCTATGCCAGGGCCTCACCACCTTCACAGGGAAAAATTCAATGCAAAAACCACGTGAAAAAACAGCTAAACAATTAACATCCAGTTAAAAGCAAACAGAACACTCTCTGTTTTGAGTGAGGCAACTTTGCCGCGCTATATTAAAAAAAAAAAAAAAAAAAAAAAAAAAAGTTTATCATGTTTTCAGGTTGGTCTCCAAATCTTATGCCTAAGAAGCACCTTTTCCACAAAGTAATTATGCTATTTATCTGGTGTGGATGTGTTATTTTAAGTTAATTTAAGACCATTAGGGATACAGAAAAACTAATAAGAAAACTTTTATTTTTATTCATATTCAGACAACTGAATTAAGCTTGCAGCCAATATTATGAAAGGAGTCTATAAACAGATTAGCTGGTAAATTGGTGCAGGTAGACTGCATTGTCTAAATAAAAATCATATACGCTCCACTGAAGAATACTTCACCCAGATGGTGAATCATTAAACTCCTGCCACTAAGCAAATTCACTTCCCTTCACTTGTGGGTTACCCAGCAACTGGCAATTTGGCAGCAATACACTTATTTTTATGATTAACTTTGTCAATCCACAGGCACTTGCTTTCCCAAAGAGTTGACCTTTTCCTATGTATCATTTTTGACAAGCAATGGCTCATTACCCTCTGTTACTGTCAGTATTTTAAGGTCCAGTTTTCAAATTATAGAAGGCAGAGGCACCAACACCTTCTATGAAGATCTCCTCACATTACCCACAATGAGGTCTTGCTATGCTGGAACTTTCAAGCTGAAATTTCTTTTGCCATGTTTGTTTCTCTCAAACTGCAACAAATTCCATAATTCAGTTTTGGGCTAACTTTGTTCAGATCAGCGTGGCCTCATAAAAAGCAATCATTTTTGATTCAGAAGTTCTCTGTCTTTCACATCAGAAAGGCACGAGAGAACTGCCCCATCCATGGAAATGTTCAAGGCTGGGTTGGAAGGGACTTGGAACAACCTGGTCTAATGGAAAGCATCCCTGCCCATGGCAGCAGGATTGGATTCAATAACCTTTAAGACGTCCTTCTATCTCAAACTATTCTATGATTCTATGAAGAGAAAAAAGAGCAAAATCAGTAGAATGGACTATGCTCAATTTGCCAGAGAAATTTGCTCTGTATTTCCAGATTTTCCTGAGTTCTACCTTAGATGCATTTGTCTCCAGATTTAGGGAAATGCTGTGTATGGCAATAAATCAAACTCTTCTTCCAATACTAAGAGCTAAAAACATATAAGAGCACTGCTTTGTGCTTTTAAAGCAATGTGAAGAGCTTGAAACACTCGGCAAACAGTTGGGATTTTCACAAACCTGCAGGAAAAAAAGGAATGGAAATCAAACTTCCTGGCTCCCGTGCCCTAACAATAAGACTGAATTTTTTTCCTAGTCTTACAGTTTCCACAAGTTCAAGGTGAACTAAGTGATAAGAGATCTGCTTTGGGCAGAAGGTATTGGAAAACAGAGCGTGCTGGGATTTTGTGTGACTCTCAATCCTCAGCTGCATTCTCTCTGGGCATTTGGTGTGAGAAGGCTCTGTGCCTAAGTGCTGCTCAGCTCTTTGTCCTCACTGATGTGTTTTCTTCTCTTCCCTCTGGAGCAGACTTCAGTGGAGCTGTTTTCAAAAAAAAAAAAAAAAAAGTCAGTGGCAGTGTGAGAAAGAGAAAAACAAACCAGCAGGTTTTGCAGTAAAAGAATCCATTTAGTTACTAAGTCTTGGTTTGTTACTGAGACATCTGGGCTGTTCAGAAGCTCCCAGACCCTGTAGTTCACAGTCCTAATACTAATACAGCTGAAACTGCACTGAGCAATCCTTCTGGAGATATATCCCTCTTTATATTAGCTGACATTGAACTATAATTTCATTTACAACTTATCCAGCCTCTTTTCTATGCTTTTCCAGCTGGATTTGTATTCAGCTACCACTTCTGCTTTTATTGCCAGACCATACACACTTACATTATGCACCTACATAATGTAAGTTTCCCAGGAACAATTCTCTGATTGTCCCTGGTCTAAAAGTGACATTATCTTTATCCCTCAACTTGCAGTCTTTTTGTTCAGTATTTCCAGCTTGATTTATTGTTATGTGCCCTGGCTGGTAAAGTGAAGGATACTGGTGTAAGACCTTACGAAATTACTGGCACAGGCTCTTCCAACCTACAGGATTAAATGCAAGAGGATGAAACTCACTTGCAGCTTAAGGTGACTACACTCTCAAGTTACACCTTTCAGGTCAGTATCTTATATTAGTTGAGGTAACTTACCGTTCTGGCCACAAAGATGTCAAAACTCCACACTTCAAATAATCACAATCTATTTGGGTTGCTTCAGTTTCTCCTAGTATCTAATATTTCACATGAACACAAAATGGTTTGGGTCAGAAGAAACCTTAAGGATCATCTCATTTCAGCTCCTGCCATGGGCAGGGACACCTTCCATTATCCCAGGTTGCTCCAAGCCCCACCCAACCTGGCTGGAACACTTCCAGTGATGGGGCAGCCACAGGGGCAGCCACAGGGCAACCTGTGTGTCTTGGTTTGAAAGACAGGTATCTGCTAGGGAGAGGCGGGGCCTCTCTAGGAATGGGGAATTCCAATCCCTTCCCTCCAAGTTATTATAATTTAGAAGATTAAAGAGGCTTTTCAGTCAGAGCTATGGGGAAAGGAATAACAGTCCTTTACTAGTAAATATAACTGGAAAAACAAACAACCACTACAGTAATAATAACAATAATAAACAGAACTAAGAACCTCGAGGGGCTTTGTTTCACAAGCCCGGGGCAGTCTGATCTCTTGGGACCCTGAGAGCACCAGGATGAAACGGTGGGATGCTCCGGGGCTGATGGCTGGAAACAGTGGATTGTCCCGGCAGGCAAAGTGAGCAGTGCTGCAGAAGCCACGACGGCTGGATGAGGCTGATCCAGCTCCAGCAGAGCAGGTGAGGGGGATCCCAATTCCTGCTCCAGAAGACGATAGAATTCCCAGGACTGGACCCTCCGTTATCAGCGGACTCTTCACGCAGCCAGCAGTCACACGATTGTGCCTCTCCGATGCCGAGAGCAGGAGAAAAGCACGCCCAGCTCCCGGAGCACTGTGCCTTTCCCTCCCCCAAATTTAAGTGAACTTCCCCCACCCTTTTGTGTGGGTCAAGCACCCTCTAAGCATCCATATTTAGTCTCTTAGCAACTTGGGGGGGGGGGAAATTCTATAGGGAAAGAGAAAAAAAAAACAAACCAAACCAAACCAAAACAAAACAAAAAAAACCCCAAACAACAAAAGAAACAAACAAAAATAAAACAAAATAAAACACCCCCCCCAAAAAAAACAAAAAAACCCCCACAAAACAAAACAAAAACCCAAAACCAAAAAACCTAACCCCCAACAGTGTGCCAGAACTTCACCACCATCAGAGGGATTTTTTTTTTTTTTTTTTTTTTTTTTTTTTCCCCTAATACCCATTCTAAACCTACCCTCTTTCATCTTAAAGCCATTCCCGGCTCCCCCCGCCCCGCGTCCTACTCCTCACAAGATACTTTCCACAATTTTTTTCATGCTGGAGTGTGGGGACAAGCGCAGTTGCAAGCAGGTTCAGTTCACCCCATTGCAAGCTAAATTTGCAAAACATAGTTTTGTGCAAAGGGCTTGTAAAGACAGATGAAGCCCAGATTTACCAGATTCATTCCTCAGCCATTTCATGGTTATTTTATCCACTCGATGATGGTATCATGAAGTATTAGGCTGAGAGTAATAGTCTGTTCCTTCAAGAAAAAGTTTGGAGAGAACCACTTTTGAGGAAAACGGCTTGGATTAACATCTTCGTAAAGTTTTCACAGAACTTTGCAGGTTTTCTAGTGAGGGAGATATCTTTCAAAGGAGATTATTTTAAATTTAATGCTTTTAAAAAGGAGAAATTACTAGTCTCCCGTTGCAGAGCCTATGGCTGCAGAGCCATCTTGTGGGGGAGACTCAGAAGGTTCTGCCAAGAGAAGACTTTTTTTACATTTGTTATTTCACACGCTGTGGCTTGCTCAGGCAGCAAGAAATCTACACAAGACATGCTGCTCATCCCAGCATCTGTTTCACTCACCTTGGAGTATCAACAAGTCTTCTCACTCTGTAGAGACTCCCAAAATCCCTGAGAGCTGAAACACAGGAACCAATACTCCTCCCATCTTTCTCTAATTTAATACTCCCAGCTGGGAGGATTTTGGAAATGATCCTCCCTCAAGATTTCATGGGTTCTACCTGAAAATAAAAAAGATGCCACCTGAATTTCACAATCTGAACAAATATTCCTACAAATGGGTGCAGCTCCATACACAAGTGCAAGGCTTTGAAATTAAGGCAGATAATTGGTTCCATGATTTTTACTGGGGGAAGAAGACAGGGAATAGGGGAAAGTCCTTCATTGGAGCGGCTAAACATTCCACTCTCTTCTGGAGACACCACTATGGAGTGCTGAGCCTGGAAAATGAGAACTGGGAATCCTCTAGCAGTGCAGAATGTGGGATCACAGCTGGGGGTGGGGAAAAAATAATGTCAGGAACAGGGTGCTGGGAGCTGGGGGGATCCCTGGGATGGCAGGACAAGGAGCTCCTGGAGAGGCTTCAAAGATGATGAGGCCTCTGGAGCATCTCTCTTATGAGGAAAGATTGCAGGAACTGGGCCTGGTTAGCCTGGAGAAGAGAAGACCGAGGGAGGATCTCAACAATCTATATAAGTATCTCCAAGGCAGGTGCCAGGGGGATGGTGCCAGGCTCTTTACAGCGGTGCCCAGCAACAGGAAGAGGAACAATGGCCATAAAATGAAACACAACAATTTCCAGCTCAACATGAGGAAGAACTTCACGTTGCGGGTGGCAGAGCACTGGAGCAGGCTGCCCAGGAATTTTGTGGATTGTCCTTCCCTGGAGACACTCCAAACCCATCTGGACACGTTCCTGTGTCAGCTGCTCCAGGTGACACTGCCATACCAGGGGATTTGGACTGGATGGTCTCCAGAGGTCCCTTCCAGCCCCAACTCACAGTATTACAGAATGGTTTTTGTTGGAAGGGACCATCTCTTTCGATCCACCCTGTCATGGGCAGGGACACCCTGCATGTCTACAAATTGATATATGTATATAAAGAGCTACATCTCTACACGTGCAAATATGTTTATACACAGGTTCATACATTTTCCACTTTCAGCCTGAACAGCCAAGGAAGAGAACAGGATGAAACCAAAGATGCTGTTTTGTGTTTACATGAATTTTGTGATTCCTGCCTGCGATTGTGATTCTTTCTGTCCCTAGCAAGTGTGAAAAGTGCATATTATATGGCTCTATGCAAGGTATTTACTATATGTATTATGTTGTATTGATTAGTAATGTTGTATTAATATTTTGATAGTATGGTAAATGTAGTTTTGTAGTTAAAATGTAGTTTTTATATACCAGCCACAGGAAAACATAAATCTTTCAGAGAAAAAGAATTTATAACTTCCTTATCAGAAAAGACCAGCTTCTCTGCCTCACTCAGTCCTGAAGATGCCATAGAGATTAAAGGAAAAAAAGTGACACTAACCAGAGAGAATTCTTTGTTTGAATAGAATTTATGCATTATGTATGAAATGTATGAATATTCAACAGGCTATTGCTTTTAAGAGATAACCCTTTGTTAACGGGGGTCCTTCTTCGGAGCTCTTTGCTCGGGAAGGCACCCAGACGTCTGTTTCTTTGTTTTTATTGTCTCATATTGTCCTAACCTTAATTGTTCAATTTTTTATTACTCTAATTCTATTTTTATAACCATTTTATAGCCATTAAACTTTTAAAATTTTAAAACAAGTGATTGGCGTTTTTCACACAAAGGAGTGCCTTATTGTTGGCACAATTTCTATTTTAAGACTATAATCCGTATTAGCTGAGATCTAATTTTACAGGAATAGAAGTAACAACCGATCAAAATTGCTTAAACCGGGAACAGGTTTCGCAGAGCATTCGCATAATTCTGCCCAGAGCTGGCGGCTCCCTGGCCGGGTGGGTAATTAAATGGA
>JAIXNV010001374.1:0-12876 GCA_020917445.1 Riparia riparia
ACAGAGCAGCCTCCTCTCTGGGCCACTTGCCTGCTTTCAATGCCTTCCACAGGCGCTGGCCCTGTGCCACAAGGCCTGGGCTGAGTCCTGCCCCTGCACGCTCACCCAGGCTGAGATGGACACTGATGGTTTCTGTGGCAGGCTCTCTCAGCCCAGCCCAGCTCCCTCCAAGCTCTGCCAGCTGCCCTGAGCTCTCGGCAGCACCAAGGGCCTCTCCCCAGCACAGCCCAGCCGGCTCTGGCCCCACAGCTCTGCTCAGGGCAGGCTGCTCTGGGCAGGGCCCCACGGCCTCAGCCCCTCGCAAGGGCACAGCAGCAGCTGCAGCTCAGACAGGACTCAGCCCCAGCCATGGGGAAGGTGCTGGGCCAAGGGAAAAGGAGGCTCCCTGTGTGCCCTGCTCCCCTCTCCCTGAGATGCTGAGAGCTCTGCAGCCCCTGCTGCTATCCCATCTGCCCAGGCCAGCACAACAGCCCCGGCCTTGGGGCCCTCAAGAGCTGCTCCTGCTCCAGGCCCAGGGCCAAGGAATTCATGGTGTTCCTCTGAGGCCTGATGGAACCAAGAGGCCACTGTGACCCTGCAGGACCTTGTGGAACCATGCAGAGCATTGGGACAGAGCGGGACCTGGTGTCATGATGGTGCTATTGTGAAACTGCAGGGCCCGATGGAACCAAATAGCCAGGGTGGCTCCTCAGGGACTCTTAGAATGAAGGAAACACGTTTAACACCATGGTGCCCCTTGGGACCAAGAGCCCTTTGTGACACTGTGGAACCAAGGAGATCATAGCTACACTGCCAGACCTCATGGAACCAAAGATCCATTGTGACACTGCAGGTCCCTGGGGGACAAAAGCAATATTGTGACACTGCAGGGCCCGAGGATCCAAGGGACTTAGTGACACCAAGGGGTCCTATGCAACAAAAGGGGCATTGTGACACTGGGAGGTTTCATGAAATCATGGAGAACTTTGTGACACTCTGGGGCCTGATGGACCTGAGGTGACACCAGTTGGCTGGCGGTGTTGATCTGCTGGAGGGTAGGAGGGCTCGGCACAGAGCCCTGGACAGGCTGGATCCAGGGGCCAAATCCAATAATGTGAGGTTTAACAAGTCAATGTGCCAGGTCCTGCACTTTGGCCACAACAGCCCCTGCAGCGCTACAGGCTTGGAACAGAGTGGCTGGACAGCGGCCAGTCAGAAAGGGACAAGAAGGGACAGATGGACAGCAGACTGGACATGAGCCAGCAGTGTGCCCAGGTGGCGAAGGTGGCCAATGGCTCCTGGCCTGGATCAAGAATGGTGTGGCCATCAGGAGCAGGGCAGTGATTCTTCCCCTGTGCTCAGCACTGCTTGGGCAGCACCTCGAGTGCAGTGTGAAGTTTTGGGCCCCCAATTTAGGAAGGCCATGGAGGGGCTGGAGTGTGTCCAGAGAAGGGCAACAAGGCTGGTGAGGGGTCTGGAACACAAGTCCTGTGAGGAGCGGCTGAGGGAGCTGGGGTTGTTTATCCTGGAGAAGAGGAAGCTCAGGGGAGACACGGCAGTGTCAGGGCACAGGTTGGACTTGTGGTGTCCAAGACCTTTTCCAACCCTGCTGTTTCTGTGATTCTCTGAAACCACCCTTGCAGTAGTTGCAGGATTAGCCCTGGGCCTCCTCTCCAGAAGCTCCAGCAGCCCAGGTCCCTCAGCTTCTCCTCACAGCCCCAAACCCTATCTTGTCAGTCCTGCAGAGCCTCTGCAGCTCCTCCTCCTTGCCCAGAACAGGGAGCCCCACAGCCAGACACAGCAGCCCATTGTCACCCTGATTTTTCTGAGTTTTTTAAAGCCTTTTGATTGTTCATAAAATGGAGTCAGACATTTTAGCTTCTGTACAATATTAGGAGCAGTTTCTACCTTTTTCTCATACATGTAACATAAACAAATCCTTTGTTTTTCATTCTCTGTCCTTTATTTGCATATTTCTAACCAGAAAACAATTATAACTGACAGTTGGTCTGGCCATTGGGCTGGGAGGTGATAACTCCAAAAGCCAATCCACTGTCAGACCCACAAATTTATAAAAAGGAAGAAATAAACAGGCAGAGGGTTCTCGGCTGGGCCCTCAGCCTTTAGCTCGCTCGGAGGAACTCTCTCCCCTGCGAAATCTCTCATCTCTCGTGTGATTTCTTTGCATATCCCAGTCACAGCCCAGATGTGCCCCCCTGGCCTGTGGTGCCTCTGGCAAGGGAGAAGCATGAGGCACTGCAGGAGTCTGCAGACAATTCCTGAAGCACTTGAAGGATGATACTGCTCCCCAGGAGACCTTCCCACAGTGCTGGGAATGCAGGAACTGAAATGGGGAGTGGGTCCAGAGAGGAAAGAGCAACCAGGAATGGGCTGTTTGCAGGGGAGAGAAAAGATGTGGGCAAAAGGAAGAAATTTGTAGCAGGAAGGGGAAAGAAAGCTCATGTTAAGCAGAGGAAGTGCTGAGGGCAGTTTGAGGGTGGCTGCCAGGCAGCCCTGGCTCTGAGCAACAACATCTGCAGTGGCACAGGAAACTCACAGCTCATGGGAAAAAACTTTCTGGCTGACTTCAGAGGCCACCACAAACCTGAAGTGGTTTCCCTGCTGTCCCTCAGCCCTTCCTGGCCCCAGGGGCTGATGGCATTTGTGCTCCCTCCAGCACCATGGGGGTGCTGATGCCTGCTGTGGGCAGTGCAAACAGGGGCTCCTGAGCCAGTGCTGCCGTGTCTGTGCCTGCAAGGATGCGGCACCTGTGTGAGCTGGGGGAGAGGCCAGGGCTGCAGAGGGGGGATGTTGTTGGCAGGTGCATGAGGACGCTGTGGGATGCTGCCCTGGGGTGTCCAGTGCAGTGAGGGTGGATCAGCCCCTGCTCTGCTGCTCCTTCCCATCTCCACCAGGGACCTTGCAGAGCCCCAGCCATGCTGTTTGCCCCCAGCCTGCCCACGGCCACCCTGGGGCTGCTCACGGGGCTTTTCTCTGCTGAGCATTGGCCTGGGTGTGTTCTAGAGAGAGCCTGGGCAAGGAGCCTGGAGCCCTCTCTTGGAATGCAAGATGTAACAAAAAAAAGTGTATTCTATTACCATCTGTGAACACCAGCTGGGGCAGGTTGTTTATCTCTTCCATAACCCATTCATTCCTCATATCTCTGAGGGGGATCTTCTCTTAATGGGCCAGCTGTGTAAAACCAAATGGGGCAGTGTTCTTTATCTCTTTCATGACCCATCCTCCCTCCAGGGAGATATCTTCTGTTAATGGGCCATTGCCTCTCACTGCATGACTGATAAAATTACATCATCCCATTGTGAGATGCTCCACCCAGAGGGAGGAGCCAAGCATTCCCAACCTGGATATAAGCTGAGATTTAAAGCACCAGGAGCAGCCTGGTTTCCACTGGATTCCCAGAGGAAGACCAGACCCATCTGCAACACCACTGGACCTTCAGAGTATAACTACACCTTACTACAAGGTCATTGCTTCAACAAAACCACATCTGTCACTGCAGGAGGACTGCAGCCACGATTTGATTGGACTGCTAGAAGCACCCTGACTACCCGGGTGTCAGGTTGGATTCTGAGTCTTATTTTTGGGGGGTTTTTTGGTAGCGGTTTTTTTTTTACTACTGCACTTTTAGTTTAATTTTCCTACTGAAGAACTGATATTCCTATTGCCATATTTTTGGTTGAGAGCCTGTTAATTTTAATATTATAATTCAAAGAGAGGGGGTTTGGATTTTCCATTTCACGGGAGGCTCTTCCCTTCCATAGCAGACCCCTGTCTTACCAGCCCAAGACAGGGGGAGCTCAGCTCAGATGTCCTGAGTGGTCCCTGGGTTGTTTTGTTGTGTTTTTCTTTGTTGTTGTTGTTTTTGTTTGTTTGTTTGTTTGTTTTTGTTTTGTTTTGTTTGGGGATGTTTAGAAAAGTAAGAACTCCAAAGCTGGGTGGAAAATGGCCCTTTGTGGGACATTGGGGGGTCCCAGTGGCAGCTTCTGTTAGAGGCAGCCTGGAGGATCAGAGCCCTGTGTCCCCCAGGACCCCAGAGAGGGGGAAGTGCTGCAATTTGCAGGACCCTCAACAGCTTGGAGAGGGGCAGGGGGGACTCCTTGGAGTCCCTGCACCCCAAAGCAGAGAATAAGGGGACAAGGGACCCTGGAATCCCAAACCCCCCAGCATCCCTAAATGGAAAATGGAAAAGGGGGGAGCTTTTCAGATTCCTGGGATTCTCAGCAGCCTGGGGAGGACAGGGAGACCAGAGAGAGGGAACTCCAGAAAGGAATTTTCAGGGCTGCTCTTGGTGTTTGATAGGCTATTACGCACTCCTGATGTCTGGTGACTTGTAGAGATAGACTTGAGCAGAGGGAGATTCAAACTCAACATACTCATCCCTTGCTTTTGCCCAAACCAGGATTTCGCATTCCCAAACCTTGGCTGGATGGAGGAGGAGGCTGTGAGGAAGAGGAAGATGCCCCAGGACAGCCAGGCAGGTGAGGAGGAAGTCAGTGCCCCTTTCCCCCTCTCTCCTGTTCCATCTCCCAGCCCAGCATGGCCCCTGGCTGCAGGACAACCCCGCTGCCAATGCCATCCTGCTGGGGATATGTTGGGAGAATCTCCTTCCCCTTCCCTGAGGCATGGAGGCAAATCCCATCCTGTCCTTGTCCTTCCACCCCCAGACAGGGAGCTGAGGATGGAGATGAGGGAGGACAAATCCCTGCAGCAGAACCTTGTGGAAGAGGTTTTGAGCGGCTCCACGGTGCAGGAATCCAAATGGGAGGAAAAGTCCCAGAGATCTCACTCAGTGAGGGGCTCCAAAGCCATCCCAGGGTGCTCTGAGGAGGAAAGACCCACCCTGTGCCAGGAAGGTGGACAGAGCTTCAGCCGGGGCTCTTAACTGGTGGTCCCCGAACAGCCTCATGATGGGCAGAAGCCCCACAAGTGCTTGGAGTGTGGTAAGAGCTTCAGCTGGAACTCCCTCCTGATCAGACACCGGCGGATCCACACTGGGGAGAGGCCCTACGAGTGTCCTGAGTGTGGGAAGAGGTTTCAGAGAAGCTCCACTCTCCTCGTGCACCAGTGGATTCACACAGAGGAGAGGCCCTTCTGCTGCCCCGACTGCAGGAAGGGCTTCAAGCAAAACTCCCACCTCATCAGGCACCAGCGCATCCACACTGGGGAGAGGCCCTACGAGTGTGGGGAATGTGGGATGAGCTTCAGCCAGAGCTCCAGCCTGATTCGCCACCAGAGGATCCACACCAGGGAATGGCCCTAGAAGTGTCCCCAGTGTGGGAAGAGCATCTCTAGGAGCTTTTGCTTGAGCCAAACACCAACGGAGGCACCGGTAAGGGAAGCCCTGCTAGTGTCGCAACTGTGGGAAGAGCTTCCTGAACTGCTCCAACTCCATCCCGCATCAGGGGACCCACACTTGGAAGAAACTGGACTGGTGGTCCTTTAATTTGGTGATTCCTAATATTCTTTTGGTTCATCTTCATCCCTTTAAAACCAGCAAAATCGGGCTGAAAATCAACAAATTCATCAAAGGCATCGGAAGCCTCACTTTTTCCTTGTGTTTCAAGAGAATCTGGGATTCCACATGTTACTTGGGAGGATTTTGGGATATTTGGTGTGGTTGTTTCCATTTCTTAATGCTCAAAGAGACAAGAGGGTTTGATCTGTCACCTCAAAAACACTCATTGCCACTGAAAACTACTCAGTCCCTCCGCAAAATTACTCAATTCCTCAACCCCTCAGTGTGAAATGGGGCTGGAAGGGGGTTGGGCGAAGTGGGTTGTAAATCGGGAGGGGTGAGGTGAGCACTGGGTGGGGCAGGATGTGTGGGATGGGGATTGGGAGGGGTGGGATGGGAGAAATATAGCTTGGGAAGGGGGTCTTAATGTCCAGGAGAGCTGTGATGGGTTTGGGTGAGGATTGGGAAGGTGTGGTGAAGTCTGGAATGAGACAGCCAAAGGTTTGGGATGTTGAATGGAGGGGGAACCCATTCTTGAGTGAGCTTTTGGGTATTCCACGTTCTTGAAGGGATTTTGGTGCATCCCAGGTTTCTGAGGTGGTTTTGGGATGGTCACTGCCCCAGCCCCAGCCACTGCAGCCTCTGGTCCAGCCCCAAAGTGGCTGCCAAGCCCCTGGCACCCTGAAAACCCCACCTGTGAGAGGGGCCAGAGCAGGTGAGGCTGTGACACGGCTGTGACACTGACATGTCCCACAGCCCTGGAGCTCACAGCAGCTGAGATGGCGCTGGATCCAAGGCCCTAACTTGTCCATCTCTCTCTTCTCCTGACTTCCTCTTCTCAAAATCTGGATAACTTGAAGTTGCAGGGTTTAGAGTTTTCTGAGTCAGTGCTTTGTGAAGTGCTTTACCATAATTCCAGGTTTAATAGAAGTTATAAGCGAAGTTAAATACTATTACTCTGTAAATGGTGAAGTCATAGTTTATAAGTTTGGATAAATACTGTCAAGTGCTGTTCTTTTGCTAAATTGTGAAGTTGAAGGTGTAAGTTCAGGTTAGGGTATAAGTCAAGTCCTGTTAAGTTGGAGTTCTGTGATGAATTTAGGCCATGTTCCTTTTATCCTTGCCCTCACTGTCCTCTTGTCACACACTCAGGGACAATCCTCGGTTCGTTTCTGGTTTGATTGCCTGGATTTTGTTTGGTTGTGTTGTTGCTTTCCTTCCTTGCTGTGCCTGAAGTGTCCAGTCATGGACAGAGTGACTCTTGCAAGGAACTTTGTCATGCCTCACCACCTGTGCTCCTAACTGCTGATTTTTTGTCAAATATGCTAATCTGCTACATTTATAGAACTGTATTCACCCTTTGGGGGGGCTGGGTGTTTTGTGGACATTTTCCATATCTGCCCCTTGCAGGCCTCCAATAAAGATCAGCCTTTCTATTACCTCCTCTATAATATTATCTCCAAGGCTGTTACTTTATTTCTGGGCTCCTGAAGGCATCAACACAGCCGGGCCTCATGGCACCAGGAGAGCTCTGTGACACAAGGACATCTTGGGGAACCAAGTGTCCACTGCAAACACAGCGGGGCCTCATGGAAACCAGGTGCCACTTGGATAGTGCCAGGGCACGTGGAGCTCAGTGTCCACTGTGACACAGCACAGCCCCATGGAACCCAGCAGAGCATTGTGACAACAGGGAATCTCATGGATGCAAGGCTCTCCTTGGGCAAAGTGGGGGCCTCCTAGGACACAAAGCCTTTTCCACGTGCCTCCCTCACCTGGCTGTGGTGTCCTTGTTTGTCAGCAGTGGTTTATTTGCCCACCTGAATCCCCCCTCCATCTCCTCCCCATCCCTGGATCTGGCCCTGTCAGTTCTGTACTCGCTGGTGCCTTCACCCCTGAACCCCCTCATCTCCAGCCTGAGGAATAAGGAACTCGTGGAGTCCATGAGGAAACTGCTGGCTGGATTTCAGAAGCAAAAACCTGCCTCTTTTCTTCGCAGAACCTTCTAAATATAACTTATTTCAATCTCAGTCTTTGGGTCCTTTTTTTCCATTTTTGCATTTTTTTAGTACATTCCTACTGTTACGTTTTCCACAAACGAATATCACTACTCACAGCATTTCTACATGAGTATCTGCCATTATTCAGTATCTCAATGACTTTCAAAAGCTTTGTTCCCTATGGCTCTGAATAAAATAATCATCTTTTGCAGAGTGGAAGGAAAGTGGCTCCCAGCAGAGCCAGCACAGCCAGGGACAATGGCCCTGGCTCTTTCCACATCTGCTCTTCCCAGCTCCACACTCCCCTTCCCAGCCCTTCTGTGGGTGCAAGGCCGGAGTGCTCGGGCAGTTTGGTCACTGTCCTGCTGCGTGTCCGTGCTGTGACCATCCTCCTCAGCAAGGGCCTCAAAAAACAAAGGCCACATGTGTAAGGACAGAAATAACAACTGAGATCAATTCTCTACTTCCCATCAGCAGACAATGTCCAGGCAGCTCCTGGCAGGAGAGGATGGAGTACATGTACTTTGTGCTTGGTGTGAGAAATGTCTCAATAAAAGACATCCACAGCCCTCACCGCCACCCCCATCACCCTTCTTTTCTCTCAGTTTATAGCTGACCATGACATCACAAATCATGGGAGCTCCCTTGGGTCAGCCCAGCCTGGGCCTGGCAGCGGTGTCCAAACGCTGCTGGAGCTCCCAGAGCCCTGGAGCTGTGACCCTTCCCTGGGAGCCTGTTCAGTGCCCCAGCAGCCTCTGGGGGAAAAACCTTTTCCTGACATCCAACCTAAACCTGCCCCGACTCAGCTCCAGCCCTTCCCTCCAGTGCTGTCCCTGGGCACCAGAGTGAAGAGGTTCCCACAGCCCCCAGCCAGGGACCCGCTCCCAAGGCTGCTGCCAGGGCAACCAGGGTTGGCACCAGCTGGGATGCTCGGTTTCCATGGGCTGGTGTTTAGGAATGGGATTCCCCAATTTCACACTCCTGTTAAAACCACGCCATGGCTCACTGCTCTCCAGGCTCATTGAAAAGAGAAAAGGCAAAGATCCTGGGCTGGAATACAAACCATTTACTGGGAACAGCAACAAGGTAAAGAACAACTAGGAACAGAAACAATATTGATAACAGAAGAGATAAAACAAATGATATACATGGAAAACTGTACAACAACACTGACTGGCTCTTCCCAGCCACGTATTTCCTCCTGCCTGGAAAGCACACCCTTGTCCTTGGGGGGGCGGGGAGAGAGAGAGAGAGAGAGAGAGAGAGAGAGAGAGAGAGAGAGAGAGTGTCCCTTTCCTGCCCCTGGCAATGACCTGAGATGGGCTCAAATACAATGATGGGACCATAGCCAGACCCTCATGTTCTTCAGTCCCACCTCACATCATTGCCAGGGGCAGAGAAAGGGACAGGTGACTTCTCAGTGTGGGTCAGGGGAAATGTGGGTCACCAGGGCCCTTCACAAAGTGGGTCCTCAGATGGGGATGAAGTTGGAGACTCACAAAGCACTTCCTGCAATCGGGGCACTCACAGGGCTTCTCTTAACGGTGGCTTTGTCGGTGTCTGGTCAAGTTACAGCTCTGGCTGAAGCTCTTCCCACACTGGGGACACTCGTAGGGCCTCTCCCCAGTGTGGATGCGCCGGTGGGTGATGAGGTGGGAGTTGTGCTTGAAGCCCTTCCTGCAGTCGGGGCAGCAGAAGGGCCTCTCCTCTGTGTGAATCCGCTGGTGCACGAGGAGAGTGGAGCTGGTCTGAAAGCTCTTCCCACACTCAGGACACTCATAGGGCCTCTCCCCAGTGTGGATCATTTGGTGGATGATCAGCTGGGACCTACCGTTGAAGCCCTTCCCACATTCCCCACACTTGTATGGCCTTTCCTCAGCGTGGATGTTCTGGTGGTGGATCAGGCTGAATCTGCGGCTGAAGCTCTTCCCACATTGCTCACACTCGTAGGGCCGTTCCCTGGTGTGGATCGTCTGGTGGCAGATCAGGCTGGAGCTCTGGCTGAAGCTCATCCCACATTGCCCACACTCGTAGGGCATCTCCCCAGTGTGGATGCACCGATGGGTGATGAGGTGGGAGTTGTGCTTGAAGCCCTTCCTGCAGTCGGGGCAGCGGAAGGGCCTCTCCTCTGTGTGAATCTGCTGGTGCCGGCGGAGAGTGGAGCTGGTCTGAAACCTCTTCTGACACTCAGAAGACTTGTAGGGTCTCTCCCCGCTGTGGATCCGCTGGTGACTGATCAGGAGGGAGCCACAGCTGAAGCTCTTCCCACACTCCAAGCACTTGTGGGGCTTCTCCCCATCATGAGGCTGTTCAGGGACCACCAGTTCAGAGCCCTGGCTGAAGCTCTGTCCACCTTTCTGGCACAGGGTGGGTCTTTCCTCCTCAGAGCACCCTGGGATGGGTTTGGAGCCCCTCAGTGTGTGAGATCTCTGGGACTTTTCCTCCCCTTTGGATTCCTGCACCGTGGAGCTGCTCAAAACCTGTTCCACAAGGTTCTGCTGCGGGGATTTGTTCCCCCTGGTCTCCATCCTCAGCTCCTTGTCTGGGGGAGGAAGAACAAGGACAGGATGGGATTTGCCTCCCTGCCAGAGGGAAAGGGAAGGAGATTCCCCCAACACATCCCTGGCAGGACGGCATTGGCAGCGGGGTTGTCCTGCAGCTGGGGCCATGCTGGGCTGGGAGATGGAGCAGGAGAGAGGGGGAAAGGGGCACTGACTTCCTCCTCACCTGCCTGGCTGCTCTGGGGCATCTTCCTCTTCCTTGCAGACTCTTCCTCCATGTGGCCAAGGTTTCAGAATGGGAAATCCTGGTTTGGGGAAAAACAAGGGATGAGCCCGTTATGTTTGAAGGTCCCCAGCCCAAGTCCATCTCTAGAAGTCGCCAGGCATCTGGGGTCCAGAAAAACCTCCTAAACACCGAGATTCAGCCCTGAAAATGCCTCCCAGGAATTCTCTGTCTCTGGTCTTCCCCCTTTGGTCTTCGGAGGTTCCCCATGTCCCAGCTGCTGGTGGTCACACTCGTACTGGGGGTCCTGCATCTATTTGGTCACTGCCCTCCCCAGGCTTCTGGGAGTCCCAGGAATACAAAGTTTCCCCCTTTTCCACCTCCCCACTCAGGGATGCTGGGGTTTGGGGGTCCCTTGGGTCCCTTCTCCCCTCATTCTCTGCTTCGGGGTGCAGGGGCTCCAAGGAGTCCCCCCCTGCCCCTCTCCAGGCTGGTGAGGGTCCCGCCAATCGCGGCGCTCCCCCCTCTCTGGGCTCCCCACTTTGGGCTCCTGGGGACACAGGGCTCTGCTCCTCCAGCCTTGCTGGGGACCCTGGCTGGGGACTTCCAGCCCTTGGGGCTCCTCTCGGCAGATTTGGGCTGGGGGAACGCAGAGAGGGCTGGGGGATCCCAGGAGTGGCATCACTGGGACTGACTGGTTTGTACTGAGCTAACTGGAGCCTTACTGGGGCAACTGGAACTGACTGGGAATGGCTGTGAGCATGCTGAGGGCAACTGGGATATTCTGGGGAGTGTCTGTGCCCATAACAGGAGGACTGGAACCACACTGGGAACAGCTGGGACCATGCTGGGGACAACTGGGACACCACGCTGGGGACAACTGGGAGTGAGTGGGAATGACTGGGTCTACACTGAGGGCAACTGGGCAGGACTGGGAGGGACTGGGATCATCTATGGACTGACTGGGACTATACTGGAGGCAACTGGGTGCAGCTGGGACCACACTGGGATGAACAGGGAGCAACTGGAACCATGCTGGGGGCAACTGGGATCCTACTGGGATCACCATGGGGGAGGCTGGGTCCTGCTCGGGGACACTGGGATCATACACGATCGTACTTGGAGCAACTGGGACTGCACTGAGGGTGACTGGGAGTGGCTGTGAGCAACTGGGATCAGACTGGAATCCACTCAGTGCAACTGGGGGAGACTGGGAACATGCTGGGAGCAACTGGGATACACTGGGAGAGACTGAAACCACAGTGGGGGTAAATGGGAACAACTAGAACCACACTGGATGACAATGGGAGCAGCTGTGCCCATGCTGGGGTCATACTGGGATCCCACTGGAACCAGATTGGGAGTGACTGGAAGTGTGCTGATTGTGACTGGAACCATGCTGGTGGTGACTGGGAGCAACTGGGCCCATACTGGGAGTGACAGGGAGTCACTCTGGGCATGACTGGAATAATACTGGGAGTATCTGGGAGAGATTGGAGTCATACTGGGGGTGACTGGAATGGAACTGGAGGTGACTGGGTCCTACTGGGATCATCCTGGGAGCCACTGGGATTACAGTAGGTGTGAATGGATCCTGACTGGAGGTTACTGGGAGCTACTGGGCCCATGTTGGGAGGAAAATGTGCACACATTGGGAGCGACTGGGATCAACTGGAAGGTACTGGAACCATGCTGAGAGGACTGAGACCACAACTGGGGAAACTGGGATCATACTGGGAGCAACTGGGACCATGCTTTGGGCAGCTACAAGAAATTGGGATCATGCTGGAGGCAACTGGGTGTAACTGGGAATTATGGGGATTGTTCTGAGGTAACCAGAACCTTACTGGGGTAACTGGGATATACTGGGAATGTCTGGAACCATACTGGGGGGACTGGAACCATACTGGGAACAGCTGGCACCATGATGGGGACAATTGGGAGTGAGTGGAACCATGCTGAGAGGGATTGGCACTATTCTAGGCACACCTGGGATCATACTGGGAGGAACTGGGAACAACTGGAACTATTCTGGCAGCAAACGGGATCGTACTGGGATCACAGTGGGAGCAACTGGGACCATGCTGAGAGGGATTGGCACTATTCTAGGCACACCTGGGATCATACTGGGAGGAACTGGGGACAACTGGAACTATTCTGGCAGCAACAGTTATCATATTGGGATTACAGTGGGCGCAGCTGCGTCCATGCTTGGTGAGACTGGTATCACACTGAGGATGGCTGGAATCCTACTGGGATTGACTGGGAGCATGCTGGGGGTGACTGGGATATACTGGGAGAGACAGGGAACCACGAGCATCATGCTAGAGGCTGCTGGGGTCATACTGGTATTGACAGGGAGCAACTGGAATCACACTGGGGGCCACTGGCATCATACTGGGAGTGACTGGGACTGACTGGAATTAGACTGTTAGTGACTGGGATCATACTGGGAGTGGCCACAATCATACTGGGATCATAGTGGGTGTGAATGGACCCTGACTGGGAGTTACTGGGAGCTACCAGGCCCATGATGGGAGCCAACTGCACACGCACTGGGAGAAACTGGGAGCAACTGGCAATGACAGGATGTATGCTGTTGACAACTGGGATGTACTGGCAGTGACTGGGATAAAACTGGGGGCAACAACTGAACCACGCAGAGGTAACTGGGAGTGCCTGGCAATGACTATGAGA
>JAIXNV010001375.1:0-12876 GCA_020917445.1 Riparia riparia
GACACAGGGATAACAAAGGACCCAAAGGGAGAAGAGCCTCCAGCCCAGGACTGCAGCCAGGGCTCTCCTGGGCTCATCCCAGGAAATCTCCTGGGTAATTCTGGTTTTTCCAGACCTGCTGATTGCCTTTCTGTCTTACAGTGAAACAGAAAACGTGGTTTTGCTTTTCTTTTTTCCTATGAACAAAAGAGAATTTCTGCATCCCTGCCTAATCTCCCAATTTTTCTGCAGCCCATCCCATCCCATCCTGTTGGGGAGGATGAAGCCAAAAAACCCTATAAATATGATTGCCTATATTCTGAGAATGTAAAACCTGTAAGTGAGATAGAATTGAAAGTACGTTTTGATGTTTGAGATGTATTAGATACTGGATGTATAGGAAAAGAGTTGTGTGACCTGCTGAAGGTCACCTGCAGCCAGACCCAGGTCAGATGGAATGTCCTGTCTCACCCCCAGAGGTTCATCCCACACCTGTACCCCTCCCCTGAAGGATCAGGTATCTGTAACCCCATTGGCACAGGTCCTGTCCCGGCCCACCTGGAGACCCCTTATCAGGGGACTGCAAAGGTGGCCCGGCCTCTTTGCCTCTTTGCCTCCTGGATTCCTCTCTTTCGCTCTTCACTCTCTCTCTACTCTCTTTGCTCTCTCCATTCCCTACCCCACCTCCTAGGCCTTGCCACGAGCTGCGCCTGGCGGCTCAGAGCAAGGCCTCACATCCCTTACAATAAACCTCATCTCCTAAAGCCTAACTTCAGAGATCTCTTGCCTATGTTTATATACACCGTCCTGGAGTCCACAGCTGCAGCAGGGAAAAACCATTCCCACAAGTGGTCTCCAACAAAGCAATTTCTACAGTGCCTGGCTGGAGCGACTCCACTCTGCCCTGGAGCCCAGCACACCTTGGGGTGGCAGGGGCTGCAAAGAACCTCAGCTACCCCAAAATCCCAGCTCATGCTGACAGAAGATGGCTTTGGAGAAGAACTCCTCTTTGGGAGCCTCCCTTTGCTCAGTTCTGACCCAAACTGGTTTTTCTGGGCGCACCGAGGCCGGGCAGCTCTTTGTGTTTATGGCCTTCTCCTGCCACAGCGCCTTTCCCAGAGCCAAGGAAACTGGATCCCTGCCAGGAACTGCCAAGTGCTAACCCAGGGACAGGGAATGGCTGGAGCTGTGCCAGGGGGATTTGGGATGGAGCTCAGGGAAAGGTTCATCCCCAGAGGTGCTGGCACTGCCCAGATCCCCAGGGAATGGTCCCAGCCCGAGGCTGCCAGAGCTCCAGGAGCCTTTGGACAGCGCTCCAGGGGTGCCCAGGGTGGGGCTGTTGGGGGGTCTGTGCAGGACTGGATGATCCTGGGGGTCCCTTCCAGCTCAGGATGTTCCAGGATTCCATAATTCCCGGCTGGAGCCCTCCCGCTCCGTGTGCTGAGCCGCCTGCGCGCTGTGGAGGCACCGGGAGCTCCGCCTGCCTCCCCCAGCTCCTGCTCTCTGCTGGGGCCTGGAGGAGCTGCTCTCAAACAAAGCTGGGGACATGGGTGGCACCTGAGGGCCCAGAGCGCCCAGCCTGGGCTCTGCCTGTCCCACAGCCCCTTGTGACACCCCTGCCCAGTTCCTGGTGACTTCTCCTGGGAACAAAACCCCTCTGGGGTTCCGATTCTCCAGCCAGGGAGAGGCTGCTCAGCTCCCACCTTCCCTTCTCTTCCCAAGAGGAAAGGCTGAGCTGGGATCGTTCAGCTTGGAGAAGAGACCGGGGTGACCTAATTGTGGCCTTCCAGGACCTGACAGCAACCTACAGGAAAGATGGAGAGAGACAATTTCCAAGGGATGGAGGGAAAGGACACAGGGAATGGATTCCCACTGCCAGAGGGCAGGGCTGGATGGGAGATTGGGCAGGAATTGTTCCCTGGGAGGGTGGGAAGGAGCTGGGATGGAATTTCCAGAGCAGCTGTGGCAGCCCCTGGATCGCTGGAATTGTCCCAGGCCAGGTTGGACACTGGGGCTTGGAGCAGCCTGGGACAGTGGGAGGTGTCCCTGCCATGGCAGGGGTGTGGTGGGACAAGTTTTAAACATCCCTTCCAACCCAGACCATCCCGGGATTTGGGGATGAGGAGGAAGATTAAAAACGCTCATCCCAGGAGCAGGGAAATGCTGCCGCCTCTGGAGGTGACCCAGGACCCCAAACCCTCGGCTGCTCCCTGTGCCCCGGGCGCTGCTGGGGTGGCTCTTAAACCCCACCCAGCTCCCAGCTCGGCTCTAAAATCCTAATTTCACCCATTCCCATGGCTCACGCCCTTTCCCAGGCAGCCGTGGTGGCTCCAGGCAGGGAGGGAGTCCCAGGGATCCCTTCCAAGGGATCCCGTCCCAGCGATCCCAGTGCCAAAGCAGCTCCAGTTCGTGCCAGTGCCACCCTGTCCCGCGTGCTGCCCCTCTGCAGCTGCTTAACGAACTCCCAGCACTCGCTCCAAATGATGAAATATTCCCATAGTTGATCTTGCCCCTTCATTTCCCCGTGCCAGAGCAGCCCCTGTTCCCTCTGTGCCTTGGGAAATCCTAATCCAGCCCCGCTCCTCATGCAAACAGAGCTGGGTTTGGGGACACCCGGAGCTCTTTGTTTAAGATGTTTAAACTGCAAAGTACGCGGAGTTAATGATTCTTTCCGATCGGGTGTCACACCTGCCTCGAGTGCCGCGGGGCTCTATCCAAACACGGGCAAACAGCAGCGGCTGGAAGCGAAGGGAACCTTGGATTTTGATCCCTCAAAGCAGCAAAGCCGCTCCTGAAAGCATCCGAGACCACCGATGTGCGGAGCGGCTCGGGGCGATCCCCGCTCCCGGGAGCTTCCCAAGGGCTGGTCCGAAATTCCAGCCCCCTCCTTCCCCAGAGCTGTGGGGTCTCTGTGGATGGGCTGGGAAAAGCCGCGGGATTTCCCGCAGTGCGCTGCACTGCCAAGGTGGAACAAGGAATTCCCATCCCGGGGAAGGAAGAAATCAGCGATGGGGAGCGCAGCCCACGCAGGGCCCTCAGCGATCCCTGCAGAGCCAGGGCCAGGCATCCTGAGAGTCAGGGAATCATGGAATGCTGGTGTGGGAAGGGACCTTAAACCCACCCATTCCCACCCCAGCCATGGCAGGAACACCTCCCACTGCCCCAGTGTCCAACCCGGCCTTGGGCACTGCCAGGGATCCAGGGGCAGCCACAGCTGCTCTGGGAATTCCATCCCAGCCCTCCCCACTCTCCCAGGGAGGAATTCCATCCCAGATGCCCACAGTTAGGGCCTGTGGCACACAAACACAGCGTGGGATCCCTCCCCGGTGTCCCCAAAACCCGGAGCAGCACAGGGGCCCAGGTGACACAAACCCATTCCAGGCTGGGAGCGGCTTTAAGGCAGGAGCTGCATTCCCAGCACGGGAAGTGATTCCCATCCCACCCTTGGTGATTCCAGACCCAATGGGGAATTCCTCATTTTTGAATCCCGTTGGGGTTTCTCTACAAGTCCTGGCAAAGCTCCAGCAGCCAAAATCAGGGATGATTTGAGACGATTTAAGCACCTGCCCTGTGGTTCACTGGGATCATTCCCTCCTGTCTTAGAGCTTTGGTTTCCTGGGAGAGCAGTTCCAGATGGAAAAATCCCCATTTGTGCCTCGCTTGGCTCAGCCCAGCCAGATTCCTCGGGACTTTTGCCTCTGCCAGAGCAGCCAAGGAGCCTCCAACGTTCCAGGGATTCTCCAAGGCTTCCAGCCCTGCACAGGGGGAGTTTTCCAGCAATGACACTTCTCAGTTTTGAAAGGTTCATCCCTGGAAAATGCCTAAAGCTGAATGTTCACTGCCCACCTTTCCCAGCCCGTGCCTGACACTGAATCCAGCAGCTGTATCCACCCCAGCAATGGAGAAATCCCTAACCCAGCCCTCACTGCTTTCCTCACAAACGGGAATCTGCTCAGACTCTCCTCCTGAAGGCCACTGGTATTTGAGAGCTCCCAGGAATTCTGATTCCACCCCAACCCAGGAATGCTGAGTCCACCCCAACCCAGGAATTCTGATTCCACAATAACGCAGCACGTGAGCACAGGCTGAGCCTGGGTTTACATCCCAGGGTTATCCTGGTGCCTGATTCAGCCCAGTTTGGGATGCAGGGAGCTGCTGCTCACTGCAGGAGTTGTGGGCCATGTGCTCAGCTGGGCTCCACCACGGAGCTCCAGCAAGGAGGGAATCAGGTCCAGATCCACCTGGGAACGGCTGGAGCTGTGCCAGGGGGATTTGGGATGGAGCTCAGGGAAAGGTTCATCCCCAGAGGTGCTGGCACTGCCCAGATCCCCAGGGAATGGGCACGAGGCTGCCAGAGCTCCAGGAGCCTTTGGGTGCCCAGGGTGGGGTTGTTGGGGGGTCTGTGCAGGGACAGGGGGGCACAGGGTGATCCTGGGGGTCCCTCCCAGCTCAGGATATTCCAGAATTCCATAATTCCCGGCTGGAGCCCACCTGCTCCATGTGCTGAATGTCAGCCTGTCAGAGGAGCTGAAACCAGACTGAGCCTCTGCCCTCTCCAATCTCCTCCCTCTGATAAAACCCATCCCTAGGGAAGAGGGCAGGAACAGGTCAGGGAATAAACGCTGTTCCCAAAAGCTCTGTGATCCTGAGCAGCCTCTGGGCCCTGCCCAAGCCAAAGGTCCCCCTTTGCCTCACCACCCCCGGCGGATTGATGGCTTCTGCTTTCCAACCCTCCCTGCTCCTTTCCCACTTCTGGGTGCACCTCACCACAACCAGCGCTATACTGGTTTGTACTGGGCAGAGAGGATGATCCCAGCGCTGGGAATGCTGCTGTCCAAACCCACATTGTGCTGAGCGAGGAGCAACAGCAGGAAATGCCAGGAAAATTCCCTGGAGAGGCGAAAGGGAGGATGAACGGAGCAGGACTGGCTGCATTTCACTGAGGCCTTTCAGGACTTCAAGGGCTTTAAAAAACCATGGGCAGAGAGGGAAAGGACAAGGGGAGGGAGTGGGTTGAGACTGAAAGAGGGGAGATTTAGGTTTGATATTGGGATGGGATTCCCAGAGCAGCTGTGGCTGCCCCTGGATCCCCGGAGTTGTCCCAGGCCAGGTTGGACGTGGGGCTGGAGCAGCCTGGGACAGTGGGAGGTGTCCCTGCCGTGGCAGGGGTGGGAATGCATCATTAAAGCCCCTTCCCACCCAAACCAGGCTGGGATTCCATGATTTGTAACCCTAGGGAGCTGCAAGGTCCCAAGGAATTGGTGACATCCCAGCACTGATCTCCAGCCCCACGGCTGCAGGATCCCTCCTGCAGAACAATTCCAGCTGCCCCAGGAAAAGCTTCCCATGCCACTTTCACCTCAGCTTGGCTCCAAGATAAATATTTGGAATTCTTCCTTCCATTTCCAAGGCCAGCATCAGGTGTTCCTGTTATCCTCCAGAAGCACCACTTCTGCATCAGAAATAAATCAGAATTCCTGATTTTTTGTCCTGTGCAATTATTCCAGGAACAGCTCTCTGGGGAGTCAGTGCTTAATGGGACGTCAAAAAGAAAAGGAACTCCTCTGTCATGGAAAACCCCCCCAGGGAGGAAGGGATTGAGGGAATTTTAGTGTCCATGCTGAAATGTCTCATCCCAGTCCCTTCCCATCCACCCCAGAGCTGTGGCAGACTCACAGTGCCCCCACTTCCACGGGATAAATGGGAGCACAGGAGATGCTGCATGGATATTTGGGGAGATGAAGGGTCCTGCTTTTTGTGGGAGGATTGAGGGGGAGTTCTGGAGGGTGATCCGTGACCTGGCAGATTCCCAGCTCTGATTCCTGCTTATCTGGGGCCTCCTGACTCCCATCAGCTCCTGGCACCAGGGAACTGATGGCGGCCTGGGGAAGCAGGAAGATGGGAACGTGTTCATTCCCAGACTTTACAGCTGGTACAGGAGAAATTCCTCCCTTCATTCCCAGATTTTCCAGCTGGGCACGGGAACAAATCCTCCCTTGGAGCATCTTGTTCCCCAAATTAAAGACTAAATTAAAAAAAAAAAAATTATATATATATATATAAATGGAGAAGTTGCTAAAAACATCAAATTCCTGCAGGAAGGAGCTGCCCAAAAGCAGGGAGCAGGGATCAGGAAGGGATTGATGGGAGCATTTCCAGTCAAGCTTTCCCAATTCTTCAGGGAGCTTTTACACCTCCAGGGAAATTGTTTTAAAATATCAACTCCAGAGAGGAAATAGCCTTGGGAAGGGAAAAGTCTTGGAGAAAATTGTGGAGAATCATCCAGCCCATTACCCACGGCTCAGGGAAGCTCCGTGTGCTCATCCAGCCACATCCGAGGGCTGGAAAAGGAGGAGAGAGAGGAATTCTGAATATAAATGTGTCCAATATTTTGGGGGGGAAACACAGAGAAGAAACAAAAACCACCAGGAAAACGTCATCCTTGTGCCTCCTGTACCTGGAACAAAACTCTTTTCCTCAGAGGGGGAAGAGAATCGATTCGAACATTCCCAGGAACACTCAGGATATTCCTTCAGGGAATGTCTCTTCGGGAAAACAAATCCTGACAAGATCTTTGTGCCAAGGCAGAGCCAGTCCAAACATCCCTCCTGGAACCTTTTCCTACTGCAGTTTCATTCCTCCAGGGCATTTTCCATTCAGGAGCTCCCCTCCTTTTGCCTTCCCGTGGGATTGCATTAAAGAAAAAAGCAGGGATTTTGAATAATAAAAAAAATTCCTTGTGAGCCATCAGAGGAGCCAAAGGCTGGAGGATGCAGGAAAGCATTAAAGGAAAGGGTTAAAAAGGGCAGATTTTGATGGGATATTGGGAAGGAATATCCTGGGGGATAGGGAAGGGTGATTCCATTGATAGCCCTGGATCCCGGGCAGTGCCCAAGGCCAGGCTGGAGCAGCCTGGGACAGTGGGAGGTGTCCCTGCTATGGCTGGGGTGGGAATGGGTGGGATTTAAGATCCTTCCAACCCAAACCACTCCATGAAAGAATCCTGAAGGCTGGAATGGGAGAGGGAGCAGCTCCCAGGGGCCGGATCCTGGCAGGAGAGAGGCCTGGACTGACCTGAGCCGGGCCCTGGATGTTGTCCCAGCCTGGGCCTGGAACCCTGCTGCTGTATCCCAGGAAACCGAGGGGTCATTTCCCATCTTTTCCCAGCCCAGCGTCCTTTCCCGGTGTCCCAGGGTCAGATCCAACCGAGCCCTGTGAGCCCAGGGGGCTTGGGGTGATCCCGAGTCCCCCCCAGGCTGGATGAACTGGGAATGGGAATCTCCTGCATCACTGAGGCTGGAAAAGGTCCCTGAGTCCAACCTCGGACCAAATCCCACCATTCCCACCAAAAACTCAGTCCGGGTTTTAACCTTGGCCCCCGACTCTGGATCCATGGGATGGGAGCCAGGAATCCCCAGAGCTCCTCAGGAACTTCAGGGGAGCCTTTGCCAGAGGCACCTGGAGGGGTCACGGCTCCTGGAGTCACACAGGCTGGAAAAGCCCTCGGAGCCCACACCAAGTGCAATCCTGATCCGTGCTGATGCTGATTACCAAGGGATGTGCAGGGAATTTTGGCTGGATACAAACCCAGACCATTCCCTGGCTGTGCCAGCACAGCCCCTCGTGTCCTCCCTGCACAGCTCCAAGGCTATTGAGAGCCAAATCCTGGAAAAACAGCCTGGAACCGCCCCGAAATCCAAGAAAATCCCGAATTTCCCTCCGCTGGCAGCAGGAGCAGAATCCAGCCCGAGACACTCCAAGTTTCCTGGTGTTGTTTGTGGGTTTTTTTATAAAAATCAATGTCATTTACAATTACATAACTGCAAAAAAGCAGCTGAAAAACTTCAGGATGGAGCTTCTATTTTATCCAACCTTTTCTCCATTAATCTTCCCACACAACTGCTGTCACCATTAGGCTGCCAAAGGAAAATTCTTCGGATCCTTTCAGCTTGGCAGCTCCGCAGGTGGCACTTACCTGCCTCTGCTTCCAGCCTGTCCCGCTTCCCTGGATCCCTGGGGATACTCCCTGTGCCCGAGGTAACGGGGGTATCGGTGGGACAGACCTTCACCTGTGGCCTCCAGTCCTGGAAATCCACGGGAAGGAGGTAAAAATTCCCAAATTCTCCCGCAGCAGCCACTGGGGTGTGGAGAGTTTGCGGCCACCTGAGATTTCCACGCTGGGGATTGTCTGAATGAGCCCATGCTGGAATGGCTGGCAGCATTCCCACAGAATCTGCAAGGAACTGGAGCAGCTTCGGGGCTGTCAGATTGGATCCTCTGAAGGGATTTTTGACAGGAATTGAAGCTTTTTTTGATGGAGAGGGGGAGGTTTTGCTGTGTGCAGAAAGGGGCTGCTTCCCTCAGAAGGGAGCACTGAATTCTCCCGCATTTCTGCAAAGTCTGGGAGTCTCCCAAGCCTTCACAGGGAGCAGGGTCAAGTCAGAGCTGTTTGTGCTTCCAGCCCCATCCCTCCAGGGAATTTTACAATAATTGCATTAATTGATTTCCTCCAAGGTGACCCCGTGCTCGGCCGGAGCCTCCGCAGAGGGAGCAGGCACGAGCCGGGATGGGAACGTGACACAGGGACCTTCCCAAACCTCGGGAGCCCTCCTGTCCCCAGAGCCCCCAGCTCGGGGTGACCTTCCTGATGTCACCTCCAGAGTCACCTCCATCCCTGGCACTGCCCCAGGCCAGGCTGAACGGCCTTGGAGCACCCTGGGATAGTGGGAGGTGTTCCCCAGCCTGGAACAGGAGGGGCTTGGAGATCCCTCCCAACCCGAACCATTCCAGGATTCCATGCTTCCCCACACAATTACTCCAAGCCCTAAATGGGAATTTTTTGCAGCAGCGAATTTCCCTGCAATTCCCGTGCCACAGATCCCAGGAACAAATGGATTTGGGGATGGGGAGGTTTCAGTGGCAGCTCTGGGGGCTCCCCCTTCCCTTTTATCCTTCAGGATTTGAAACCTCATTTTCCCACTTCCCTCCTGCTGCCATAAAAACCAGGGATGTGGCAGCCTCTTGGATTTGAAACGTCTTCAGGTTTGAGGAGAAAGAACTTTTCTCCCTTCTTCCCACCTGGCTGCCAGGAGAGCCTTCAAGTTCCTTGGAAGGACAAGGAATAAACCTCACCTTGAGGAATCGCTCCCTGAACTTGGTTTGGAAGCCAAACTCCCTTTGAGAGAGATAATTTTCCATCCTCTTCAGCATCCAACGGAGCAGTTTTCCTCTGGATTTGCCAGGTCACGGGAATTTAATGGGAGGGGAAAGGGTTCAGGAAGGGAATTAGCAGGGACTTGTCTCTCCAGGCACAGGGGGGGACGTGGAATTTTCAGCAGGACCCTCCCAGGTGTCCCAGGTGCTCTGGGAAGCTCCAGCCTCCTCTTTTCCAGGTGCTGTTTCTCTTGGGAATGTGAGGCTTGGGGTCAGGGGAGATGCAGAGGAGCCTCCAGCTCACTCCAGGTTTATTCCCATGGGGTATCCAGGATCAGTCCCCCAGGACAGGGGGCTGGGAACTCCCTCCCACATCTCCCAGTGCCTCGTCTCCATGTAAGAGGTGATGCCCAGTCCTAAATAAAGGTGTAGGTCTTGTCTAATCCTAAATAAAGGTGCAGGAAATCCCAAAGGAAACTCTAGGTGATGCCCAATCCCCTACAAAGGTATAGGAGGTGCCCAATCCCAGATGGATCAGCTCCTATCCACATCTCAAAGCCCCAAACAAGCCAGGTTTGAACAGCAAAATGAGCTCAGGGAAGTTCTTCCATTCCGAGATTCCTTTTTATTTAAAGCAGAACATCTCCAGTGGTGCCACACACGGAGCAGGAAAAGCCTTGGAGCAGGAAAAGCCTTGGAGTGTGGCTGAATTCCCAAGGGAAGCAGGAGAGCATTACCTCTCCCTGCAGCCCCTCAGCAGCCAAACCAGCAAATTCCAGCCCTTCAGGAACTGGGGGAAAAGGAAAATAAACAGGAACAGAGGAGCCCCAAGGCTCTAAAGTTCAGAGGTTCAGGGGAGGAAAAAAAGTAATAATCTGTGTGTCTGAGAGCCAGAAAGCAGATTATATTCAAGATTTAAGATTCAACACTCAAATCTTCTTTGTCCTCCTGAAGATGCATTCATTTCCCAGCCTCTGGATGTGTCCCATGGATCCCCCTGTCCCTGCACATTCAGGGCTCTTTTTAAAGCTGCCTGGATCCAGGATAATTCCAGCGGGGCCAGGGAAGGGGAGAAACACCCCAAAAAGCTCAGGAACTGGGCACCAAGCACCTCACCTGGCTGTGTCCCTTCGTTGTCACAAGGGCTGGAGGGACAGGACACAGGGAATGGCTTCCAGTGCCCAGGGCAGGGCTGGAGGGGAGATTGGGAATCAGGAATTGTTCCCTGGCAGGGTGTTGAGGCCCTGGCACAGGGTGCCCAGAGCAGCTGTGGCTGCCCCTGGATCCCTGGCAGTGCCCAAGAAGCAGCCTGGGACAGTGGGAGGTGTCCCTGCCGTGGCTGGGGTGGGATTTAAGGTTCCTTCTCACCCAAACCATTCCATGACTCTTTTAACCCCTGGACAGACAATCCAGGGATGGGGGGGAGACTCCTGGCCAGCCCCAGGGCCACCAAAATCCACCAAGAACACTGGAGCAGGAGCTGAGCTGGGCCCAGATCCAGGGAATTGGCAAGTCCAGGATGCTCCATCCCTGATGGCAGCAAAGGAATTTGATGGGAAGAGGCCACGAGGACTTTGCTGTTTAATTTGCTCCAAAGAATTCCTGTTCAAATCCATCCTTCCCAAATCCAGAGGTGTTTCCATTTGTTTCATTTCCTCCCCTCATTTCTTCAGCAGTGAAATGGAAAACAGGGGGGGAAAAAGGAGATAATTGGGAGGACGCCAGCTGTGAGTTTAAAATAGATCCAAATCCTTCCTCTTCCCTACCTGCAGTGGGAAAAGAAGGCGATATTTAAATATCTATCTCTACAAACACATTTATTTATGGATTAGCCTTTTATTCCACTAAGGCAGGCCAGGAATAATGGCTCTGCCAGGAAACGCCAATTAAAGCAGCCCCTGCTAATTAAAGGCCACGCGACAGCCCTGTCATGTGTGGAACGGAACAGAGCCTTAATCCCACCGCGGATTCCCAGATGTGCCACGTGTCCCCTCCCAAGCCGTGCCGAAGGAGGATTGAATCCCTCGGGATGTGCAGGGACGGGGCACCTCCCACGGGCAGGGGCTGCAGCCCAGCCAAGATCCGGCTCCTGAAATCTCCCCAATCCTCCTCCTGGAAAATCCCGCTTCATTCGCCTTCCCCACGCTGGGATTCCGGTGTCATTCCCAACGGAGCAGCAACATCTCAGCGCACTCGGGCATTTGTTTGATCTCTCCCAGGTTTTTTTTTTTTCTTTTAAACACACACACATAAGGCCCTGGAAATGAGATATACAAAGTTTTTTGGGGTTTTTTTTTGGTTTTGTGGGTTTTTTGGGGGTTTTTTTTGAGCCATGTTGTGAAATCCAAAGGTTTTTACTCCTTTGGTGCTGCCGGGGTGAAGCAGCAGATCCAGAAATCCTGGCACGATTTACGTGCTCCAAATATTTTGGTGTGGATGGAATATTTCTCCTCCCCGCATTCAAAACAAACAGCCTCAGACCACTGCGGCCCCCAAAATTCCCTCAATTCCTTGGGAGAATCCCCCAGCTGGAAGCCCAGGCATTTATTTCGTTTATTTGCATGGAAAATGAAACAAACCTAAGGAAAACAACGACAGCCCCCCCCTCGGATGTTTCTGGGGCTTCTGCTGCCCTGCGTGGGGTTGTCACATTCCCTGGGATCCGAGGCAGCAGGGCTGGAATTAGGGCCGAGCGGTGGCTTCCATGGAAACCCCAATTTCCAAGTGTTCGGTGGCTTTCTGGTTGCTCCAGCAGGAATTGTTTCCTTGGGAAGAGCAGGGAGCTTTTCTGGAAGGTTTGGGGGCTGCGGAACACGTTTAAGGCTCGTTTTGCCCTGACACCAGGGGATTTGGGGTCACACCTGTCCCTGGGGCTTGGGGTCACACCTGTCCCCAGTGGATGTGGGGTCCCAGCCGTCCCCAGGGGATTTGGGGTCACACCTGTCCCCAGGGGATTTGGGGTCACACCCATCCCCAGGGGATTTGGTGTCACACCCGTCCCCAGGGGATTTGGGGTCACACCTGTCCCCAGGGGATTTGGGGTCACACCTGTCCCAGGGGATTTGGGGTCACACCCATCCCCAGGGGATTTGGGGTCACACCTGTCCCCAGGGGATTTGGTGTCACACCCATTCCCAGGGGATTTGGGATCACACCTGTCCCAGGGGCTGTGGGGTCACACCTGTCCCTGGGGCTCTGGGGTCCCAGCCGTCCCCAGGGGATTTGGGGTCACACCTGTCCCAGGGGATTTGGGGTCACACCCGTCCCTGGGGCTGTGGGGTCACATCTGTCCCAGGGGATTTGGGGTCACATCTGTCCCCAGGGGATTTGGTGTCACACCCATCCCCAGGGGATTTGGGATCACACCTGTCCCAGGGGATTTGGTGTCACACCCGTCCCTGGGGCTGTGGGGTCACATCTGTCCCAGGGGATTTGGGGGCACATCTGTCCCCAGGGGATTTGGGGTCACATCTGTCCCTGGGGCTGTGGGGTCACACCTGTCCCCAGGGGATTTGGGGTCACACCTGTCCCAGGGGATTTGGGGTCACACCCATCCCCAGGGGATTTGGGGTCACACCTGTCCCCAGGGGATTTGGGGTCACACCCATCCCCAAGGGCTCCTGGTGTCCCAAAGCCCAGGCAGGGCTCTGCAGGCTGGGCACATCCAGCTGTGCCCAGCTGTGCCCAGCAGTACCAGGCTCTGCTCCTGCCACTGGAGATGTTTCTGTGCTGGAAAAGGATCCC
>JAIXNV010001376.1:0-12876 GCA_020917445.1 Riparia riparia
TTTTTTTTTTTTTGGGGGGGGGGGGTCGCTCCGGCCCGCTTAAGCTGTCCTTTAGTGCATAAGGAAGGCTTTTGAGACAACCCGAGGGCTCAGGGGCTCGGCGCTCGGCAGGGCTGTGGGATCTGGGGAAGGAAGGGCTGCAGCATCAGCACCAGGGGATGCAGGCGGCAGCCTGAAGGGCACTGCGGCAGAGCACAAGCAGGACTGCCCTGCTTCGATCTCCTCACCGGAAAAGGTGCCCATGCACATGACAAGTCGACGGGGAAGTTGACAGTTGATCTGTAACCCCTGCCTGTGTCCCTTTGGGATCTTTCTGAGCCCCTTGTGCCAAGAAGGTCTGGATGCCAGGTTTTGTCATTTCCCACTGTGTTGACAGACAGTTTCACGCCCCAAACAACAGAGGTTAACCCTAGTAAAGGAGAGGTCTGAGATTATTTTACTGGGGAAAGAAAAGAACTTTTGGAATTATTGGGACAACACTGCCTAGTCCTAAGAGAATCTTTGTTCAGTAGACTCATTGGCCTAAAACTGCTATGCTTCAGGTTTTGTCAGCCTTTTCTGGAATAAAGTGATGTGAAATATGCAAGATGTTTTGTGAAAGAGGCTTTGGAACACCTGATGCTTTTTGACTGCAATATTCTGAAGGATGGTGCTCTGTGGATCTTTGTGTGCCCAGCACGTATCCTGAAAGCTAGAGCAAGGCTGCATGGTTTGATGATTTATGGTTGCTAGAGAGTACCAAGTACCATTCAAAAGGTAAGAGAACTGCTGCTCTCTTTACAGAAGGTGTTTGTTTAGTTCAGCACAGAGGTCATTGCCAGGGCAGTATGTCTAAACTTAATTTTTGTTGTTGCCTTCACTGTACAGGCTATGAATGGGAAACCTGCACTCCTGCCATGACCATCTGCTCAACTTTAAGATGCCTCAATTAAATAAAGAAAGCTCAAAGTGCTTGTGCAATTACAACCGAGAAGTGGAATGAAAACAGCAGATAACATGATATACAGAAATAATCATCAACATTTATCTAACAAGGCTTGGTAAAATAAAGAAGCTCAGAAATTCAAAGATGGGTAGTGTCTGAGAAATGTGCTTCTCGTAGTTTTATTTGATTACTGAATCAAACTTCAGAGTGTTCTTGAAGATTACATAAACATCCATCCTGGTGAAGCTGGTTTTGTGTGTTCCTGTGCTCTAAGTTATGTCAGGCATTTTTTGTTTTAAATGACTCCTTATAACATAGAGGAGATTAAGCAGGATGTTACAATATACAACACACCAGCCATCTTTACCACAAAGCTTGCAAAAACATTTTCTTAAGACACATTCTGAAATGCTGACCTTTGTAGTCATTGCTTTATGGTGACCCTACAGATGTGTTTACAGCACCAAAATCTGGTCAGATCCCTCTTGATTTCCTTCTTCCCCCAGCAGAATCTCTTTTTCATTTTACATGTGAGCTCCATACTCTCCTAGCTGTCTTATTTGAGTGTAAGCTGTGTAAACACAACAGAAGAGATAGTAAGCCCATAAATCACAGGACTGCTGCCCCTTTACATGGGCTGCTCCTTGTGAGGTAAAGTACTGCTTGGAATGAATAAGAGTGGGACAAGCAGGGCCAACATGAGGCAAAACAAGACAAAAGGCATCTGGCCAGACCTGTGTAGCAGTAGTAGTGTCAGAGTCCAATTTCAGTGTTTTCATAAAAACATTTGGCCCACAGTCTGTGGTTCTTGCTCACCTGAGTAACTGCATTCAGTGTTACAAGAGTCAGTGTCTCTGTGGGCCTATAGTGCTATAAACATTTCTGTTCCCCTTTGCCCTAAGTGTTTTTATAAAGAAGAATCCCAGCCTGTGATTGACTTACTTTTCTGAGCCAAGAAGTTATGCATGAGAATTTACTTGTTAATCCCAATTCAAAATGTCACTTAATACACAATCATCCGTTCACTTACAGTATTTTCCATAGTTATAAATTCAACATTTCTCCACAGACATTTTTTTTTCAGCTACTAAATGCTTTTTAATAGGAACAAATCCTGCAGTTGTGGATTTGTAGCAGGCAGAATGCCCACAGACTGCAGTGAAAACAGAGATTTCAGAATAGCCCATTAGGACTAAAGTAATTTCGGACGCAGGCTATTTTCTCCCCAGAAATAACTCAAACACAAGTCAAGAATCACTTGACTTGCTCCAGCTAGTGTTAGCAGCAGTCTAAGCTGCCTGATGCCAATTCAGATTTTTTTTCACAGATTGCTTCGCTGAAAACACAGTTCCACCTACAGGATGAAAAGATGAAATACTTTAACATCGCCTGTACTGCAAATATACCCTGACACTCAGACTTGCAAACTCCCTGTTTTTCAAGAAATATCTTATCTTCTTATTTTAAGAAATCTATATTTTTTTATAATGCATCTAAAGGATTTCTAAATGCATCATGATGTATCTTGTGTCTCTTTTTGTGTTCTATGACCTTACCTTCATATGCTTCTGTTACATAAAAAATTAACATGGGTTTCAGGTGAAAATACTGCAGCATGAAAACCCAAGATGAACCAATCTGATGCTAAAAAAATAGATGGAAATGGGACTTTTTTCCCTTCTTCCTTTTAAGTGACACCAAATTCTGTGGAGATATAAGAACGACAAGATCACAAAAGTGCACACAAAACACAGATGTACATACATACAGATATTTATATATACACACACATGCATAGTAATAACACTTTGCTACAGTTGCTCTCTGAAAAGCTTCCACTTTGCAGCAGAAAGTAAAGGCAGGCAGGCAGATGTCATTTTTATTTTACAAATGAGATGTTATGATGAAAAACACTGGCCCCCACTCTTTTCCATAAATAATAAAGGTTAAACTTCTTGTCATGAATGTTTAAGGAGGAACAATACTTCTTTGCTGCTGCCTGCCACTCCAGACAACGTGCAACATGGGCAAAATGCGGCTTTATACACAAGAAAGGCTAGTTGCATTTAACTCATTCTCTTGTATTAGTGTCTTACAGAACATCTGTGGTTCCACTGAAGCCTATGAAAGAACATAATGATCAGAAGTTGACATCACAACCTTCCAGATAACTTTTTTTCTAAGAATAAAGATGCTATTGCAATTATTTGCAGTCAAAAAAAGCATCCCTACGTTTCCTATTTTAGAAGGACTTGTAGTCAGGAAGGTAAGAATGCAACTGTTGCATTCTTTGCAGTGTAACTTTGTACATTACCTTGAATCATATTGCCTCTCTGCTAAACTCAACTCTTCTGACTGCATTATAAAATACTCACTTTGTTTAGGCAGCCAGTTTCTGTATTTAGAGACAATATCTGAATATAGATTATATGTGGTTATAGAAACAGACTTTTTTGCTAACTAAATTAAATTAGGAAGATCTAATTAAACTAAATTGTGTTTGATCCAGGTTCTTCCTATGATTTTCACTTTGTTTTCATTTCCATGAACTTAGACAGGTCAGCACTGGATGGTCACCGGAGTGCAAGGACGGTGGCCAACTTGTTGCTTGTGTGCATCTCCCTCCATCAAACAACTGTATCATAGTTTGAGATAAAGAGCAAGTGGTGAAATACAAACATCAGCTGTGCCTTACCAATATGGAATTTCTGTCCAAAGCATTTAAAAGGCTTTGGAGAGAAAGATCATTTCCACTTAAGATCTAATAACCCTACAATAGGTAGGGTTAAAAATATTGCTTGTAGAAGAAAAGTAAGAAATACTATCAGTGTCCCTCAAAAAGAACTGGGTTCAGATATCCCAGACCACTGACAAGGAGCTGCATTGCTGTTATGTGTCATCTCAAGACAGGAACTATTCCAAAGTCTGCTTTCACATGTATTCCCATATAAGAGCAACAGAAGTCTCACAACCTAAAGAAACCAGACATCTATACTTTTTCTGGATATTCAGCTCTGCAGGATGTGTCAGTTTACACAGCAATATCATCCCAGGAACTGACTGATCTTTAGGAATATTCTGAGGCAAAACGTGGATAATTTTTTTTAATCAAATCAGTTCATTGATATGGTTTGTGGTTGTGTTGGCACAGCAGAGCAAGAGATCTGAAACAAGAGCAGCAAGATGCCAGAGATGAGAGGCAAGAATTCCTTAGTGGAAATTAGTACTGAGATCTCTGTATGTCTTTTCTCTTGCATGTTAGTTAATGATTAAATTACAGGGAGTGCATGGGAAAAACATTTTTAATACTATTAACATATCTTATTCCAATGAGCTGATACAAAAATATTTTAAATATTTGTTGAGGGTTAAGTTTCTTGTAGAATTCCCCCCACCCCCCCCCCCCCCCGCGGGGGCCCCCCCCCCCCCAGTAAGTTGCTAGGAGACTAAATACTGATAGTTAAAGGGTGCTCACCCAAACAAAGGAAGTAGATCACTTAGTTTTGGGGGAGGGAAAAAAGCTCTGGGGAGCTGAGGGTGGGGAGCTCCCTGCTTTCAGTCTTCCGGGGAGGACAGTCGGGTGACTGAGAGCTGCATGGAGTCTACGGTTAACGGAGGAGTCTGGTCCTGAGAATTCTACCATCTGTTGGAGTGCCCAGGAATTCGGAGTTTCTTCGCTGTCCTGCTGGATTTTGGGTCAGCCCGGCTCCAGTCGCTGCGGGTTCTCCGGCACTGCCCACTTCATCTGCCAGGGCACCCCCTGCCTGCCGAGGACAGTCCACCGCTTCCAGCTTCCAGCCATCAGTGCCGGAGCTTCCACCGTTTGCCCTCGGAGTTCTTAGTTCTGTTTTACTATTATTATAATTGCTGTTGTTGTTTGTATGTCCTGTTATATTTACTAGTAAAGGACTGTTATTCCTTTTCCCCATAGCTCTGACTTAAAAAGTTGGTTTTTTTTTTTAATCTTCCAAATTATAATAACACGGAGGGAAAGATTTGCATCCCTCATTCCTGGAGAGGCCTGCCTCTCCTTAGCAGACACCTGTCTTTTTCAAACAAGACAATATTTAATTAAATAAAAATAAAGTAAATTAAATAAGAATGTCCTTCAGGAGTTCTGTAATTCTGTAAAATATTAATGCAGCAATGTGGTTTAAAAAAAAGAATTAATATATGGACTATGGGGAATACACAGTTGTCATTTGTCATCACATCACAGGAGTGGGGATAAATGAGATCACTGAGTGAGGACAAAAGCTCCAGGAACAGATGAGTGGATGGAGGAAGACAAAGTACAGAGCAGAACAGGATGCCAATAGTCAATAAAGAGATACAACAAAGTGAATCAAAAAAGATCTTACAATTAATGCCAAACTGGCCATTTCACACATCAGTTAATATAATTTTATTAGACCAAGAAAGATTTGGGGTCAAAAAAATAAAGTGAATAGCGCTTGTTGGGGGTTAAGTTTAGTTTTGTTTTTTTGGTTTTTTTTTTTTTCCCTATAAAATTTCCTCCCCCCCCCCCAGGTTGCTAAGAGACTAAACACTGATGCTTAAAGGGTACTTGGCCCACACAAAAGAAGTGGCAAGGGCAGTAGATCACTTAGTTTAGGGGGGAGGGAAATGCTCAGGGGCTCCGGAGCTAGGGGTGGTTTCTTCTGCTCTCCAGGAGCTGGGGGTGGTTTCTTCTGCTCTCCGTTTCAGAGAGGACGGTCAGGCGATGGCTGGCTGCGTGAGGAGTACACTTTTAACGGAGGCTCCGGTCCTGGGAATTCTACCACCATCCATCATCTGCTGGAGTGCCCAGGAATTTGGAGCCCAATGCCTGCTCTGCTGGAGCTGGGACAGCTCTGCTCAGCTGTTGCAGCTTCTCCACCACTGCTCACTTTGACAGGACACCACCCTCCCCACCCGGCTTTGCCTGCCAGGACACCCCCCTGCCTGCTGGGGACCCTCACTGTTCCATCCACCAGCCCGGGAGTTTCCACCATTCCAGCTTGGTGCTCTCGGGGTCCCAAGAGATCAGACTGACCCGGGCTTCGTGAAACAAAGCCCCTCAAGGTTCCTGGTTCTGTTTATTATTAATGCTGTAGTTGTTGTTGTTGTTTGTTTGCCTTGTTATACTTACTAGTAAAGAACTGTTATTCCTTTCCCCATAGCTCTGATTCAAAAGCCCCTTTAATGTTCTAAATTATAATAACTTGGAGGGAAGGGATTAGAATTCCCCATTCTTAGAGATGCCTCGCCTCTCCCTAGCAGATACCTGTATTTCAAACCAAGACACGCTCCACAGGTTCTAGTTTCTGCTAAAAGGCAGGAACTCAGTAGTGATCACTTCTGCCAGAAGCAGAGTGGGAGGAAATGGAAGTGTCCTCATGCTCTATGCAAACACAGATAGGTCTTTTGGAAGTGTGGCTTCTATTCACACACCGATAACAGAGACCTCTGGAAAGTGATATATTCTTTACGTGCAGTTTATCATGTATTTCCAAAGAGCCCATTTGTTCTTTCCATTAGTTTTATATTTTTCTCTTGTTGACAGTGTAAGTGTTTTATGACATACACACAGACAAAAAACCTGCTTGAAAATATTTAACTCGTTCTCTTGTATGTACACTTGTAGACTAAGGTCAAAAGGACATAAGCAACCCTTTCATTTGTAAAAAAATATACTCTTCATGTCTTTTGCAACCAAAGCAGACAGAAAGAGTAAACATATGTGTTGCATTGTGCTCTGTGTTATTTATTTTCATATTGTATTTTACGTTATTTATTTTTGTTACAACGGTTTGTTCCTCAACCCCTGTTCTCCTGAGGAAATGTTATGTTCCAAGGTTTGCCCCTGTCCCTCTCCTCTGTCAATCCTCCCATATTCCTCCCAGTCCCCTCCTATGGGCCCTGTCATTCAGTTGTTCCTCCCAGCTTCTAGAAAGTTTGGGTAAGGATATTGAGTAATAGGGCAGGAGCCGAGGAGGTTCCTCCCTTTATGTTCTCATTGGTTTCTTTAAATGTCCCTCCAACCCTGTTCCACTCCCACCTTGTCCCTCACTGGGTATTGGTTTGTCTCCTCCCTTAGTTCCTCCCCTGCATTTAAGCCCAGAGCTCAGCGCCCCCAGCAGCTTGGCTGGAGCAGCTCCCCCAAGGCTTGGATATCCTTGGGTGGGACTCAATAAAGACCTTGGAATTTGCCCTCCAACTGAGACAGACTCCTTCCTCTGCCTTCGGCATGGTCTCTTCCATGACAAGGGGAAACCGCCTCTCTGGTTCCCAGGATCCAGAGGAGTGTTCCCTGTCTGATCACAGTGTTGAGCTGGCTTGGGTGGAAGGAACCACTGTTCCATGAGGACACTGCAACACATATGCAGTGGTGGAAATGTTAGCAGGAATTAAACATCTTTCTGAAGAAGTAAGCAATTCTACACTGTGGTGGTGCAAAAGTTGTTTTATTATGTTTCTAAGCATTTTCTGTAGATTTTTGGTGTTATTAGAAAAAGTTGTTTGTGATGGTTTGTGTAGAAAATGCCTTCTTCCCTCCCACTGCTGAGGACTCCAGCATGGTGTAGATGAATGTAGATGAGAGATCTCTGAGGCTGGGTTTTTAGAAGAAGAGGTTTATTGTGTAGAGCATGGGGCCTTGCTCGGAGCCACCAGGCGCAGCTGTAGCGTGGCCTTGGAAGGTGGGGGCAGTGAGAGATAAAGGAATTCCAAGAGCAAGATGCGAGAGGCAAGAGAGAGGAGCAAAGGAGAAGAGCACAAAGAGACAAGAGAGAGAAGAAAACAGAAGAAGAAGAAGGGAGGCCCTCTCTCGCAGCCCCCTGATAAGGGTCTTGAGGTGGGCTGTAACAGGCTTGTGCCAATGGGGCTACAGACACTTGATACTTCAGGGGCGGTTACAAGTGTGGGATGAATCATACATTGGGGATTGTTTTCGCAGGCATCTAGTAGCGAGGACATCTTAAACATCAAAACTTACTTTCAATTCTCAGTTACAGGTTTCACATTCTCAGAATCTAAGCAATCATATTTATAGGGCTTCCTGGGTTCATCCTTCCCAACAGGTTTGTTCCACTGTACCCCCGCTTTATATAATGGTTCCTCCCTTATGAGTTGTTATATAACCAGTCGTTTTCTGTCAATCATCCCACTCCCCCACCTGCCCCTGTCAATCCCCTCTCTCTCTCCTCTTGGGCGCCCTGTCTGTCACTTTGGGGCCCTTCCTTGGTTTCTGGAAAGATCCAGGGAGGGCGTCGAGTGATAGGCTGGCGCTTGGGAAATCCCCTACCCCCTTCTTGTGATTAGATCATTGTTTAAGAGTTAACACCCCCTGTTACACCCCCATGTTCCCTTACTGGCTGACCTGCTGTCGCCATCCCTTGATCCTCCCCTGTTTTTAAGTCGTTGTACAGCTTTGTTCGGGGGTCTCTTCGGGCAGCAGTTGTCTGAGGTAGAGCTCCTTGTGGGGCTCCCCTTTAATAGATCACTGTTAACCCTGCTCGAGAGAGTCAGCCCTTTGTCGTGACACCATCGAGTCCTGTCGCCGGCGTGGGGAACCAAGGTCCCACAGGGAGGAGGCTGCTTGCCCTGCCTGCGACCCCGAACTACTCACATCCGCCACAGCGCAAGGCTGAGCGCTTGTGGCCAGTGCCTGCCAGGCGTGAGGGACACTGTGACACTACACTTCCTTTTTCCTCTTAATTTTTCCCATTAAAAAAGGACAGAAAATATTGGGGCTTAATTATTTTTGTCTTCAGCCTTAATTGTTATACTGTTCTTCTTCCAGCACCAGACAGATCTTCTTAGGCACATGTGTGTGGCCAATTTAATTTTCTCAAAGACAGTTGGGAGCTGGTCCCTTCCCATAGGACAGAGAAGATCAAGACCCCAATGTAATTTGTAGCTGAAGCAGGACTATTGGGTTATTGTGTACAACTGCCAAAATCAAGAGGATTGTCATGAGTTAAAAATAAGGAGGAAACAAAACCAAACCAAACCACTTCATTCCCATTCTGGCAGTAGCTAATGGGAAAGATGGGGCTTTCTGGCTGGATTCTGCTGCCAAACTTTACTGCCCTTCCAGATACATCAGGACAAGTGCGCATGTAATTGTTATTTTCCCTCATTCTGTCAGCCTGATCTGAGTGTAAAAGGCATTTCTACTAAACTAAGTCACTAGAACCAGGCTAGGGAGTAGATCCACATGAAGAAATGCCAAGAGGCTGGAGGGGGTGATAATCTCTGGTGGAGAAAACAGCTTCAGGTGAGCTGCAATAACACATTTCATATCCCAAGGCAGCTGCACCTAAGATGGCATATTGGGCTCAGGTGATCTAGATGATAAAATACACAAATAAATGTAGAAAATATCTGTATTTTACTATATTTTCTTCTCTTGTGGTTAACCCTTGGTATCAATATTAAACTATGCCATTGTTTAAAGGGGTGACTGAACCTATGACGTTTATGAAAGGAGAGCTTTATGTAGCAGCACAGGCTGTGTACAATGAATGATGCAGTGCTTTCCTTGTAAGTGAGAATCACAAGAAGACAGAGCCAGAATCATACCAAACTAATTGGGAGACATCAGGGAGACATGAGAGCAATGAGAAGAGCAGCTGGTTGTGATAATAATTTACTGAAACACAAAGCTCTGTAATAATATAGGCTGCATTAATTACTGAACACTTCCATGATTAAATAAAACTGTCTTAAACTGAAAGGATATTTCAAGCTGGTTCTACCCTGATTTTACCCTGTGTTTGGTTCTTGCCCAAAAAGTCATTAGCTGTTAATGAGGGGGCAAAGAGCACATTAAAATCTATGACCAACAAACTGCAGAGGTAGTTTAAAATCAAAGAAACAATTTGTTACTGCCCAGTGCTTTTGTGTTCATGGAAGTGTACAGAATGGAGCTGCTCATCCTAACAAGGCACAACTGAAGGCAAGTGAGCAATACCGTGCTGTTATATCAGCTGAAGTGCTCTATGTCAGGTCTGAGCAACTGTCCTCTCTGCTCTACAGGAATATTGTGCTTGCCTTAAGCATAATTTTTAAGAAAATCACAGACTGGAGAGATGAAGAGGGAAGAGCCAGAGTCTGGAAGCATGTTTCCAGATTAGAAACGTGCTTCTCTTCACACAAAAAAAGTTTTATGTAGTGAAATAACTTGGTGATGCTCAGTTAAAGTAAAAGTTAGTTTTAATTTAGTTACAAAAACTAAGGATGCATCCAAGTTTCAGATGTTTGGCAAAAAAATTGTCAATGTGATTTTTAACATGGTGTTTAAGAACAGTCAAGTGTTGTGGTTCTTTAGAGAGACCCAGACAACCACCGATGGCAAAACGAAAGAGCCTGCTCTTTGTCCGGGAGGGGAAATTATAGCTTTATTTGGTCCAGATCTAGTTTTAGCACCTTTCCCATCCTCACCGGTGCCAGAGAGAGTGAGGCCCGCCTGTCCCGGAGCTTTTTCCCCAGGGGGACTGGCCTAGAGGCAGGGACAAGCCACTGCCCAGTCAGGGATAAGGTGGGAGTGGAACAGAGTTGGGTTACATTCCAGTGTGGGAGATGGGTGCAGCCAAGAGGGACAAACCACGTGATACAGTTTCCAAGGGGAACAGGGGAAACATTACAAATCCAATACAACACTATATAAACCAAATTAATGCATTACAACAGTCTAGGACATGTGGTTTTATTTTTTTTTATTAGCTTGTCACCCCTCCTTCTCAGTATACAAAATAGCTAACATTTTATTGTCCTTGTAAATTGACTGGCGCCTCACTATTTGATCTTAACCTACAAACAGGAAATGGAATGCAAGAACATGGGATCCACATCTCACAGCCCAGTCACAAGACTGAGAGTGAAGACCAGAGTGGAAGTCACAACTGCAGACAGCACATCTTTTTCTGATACCAGTATCCAAAATAAAAGCTTTAAATTAAAAACAACAATAGTTTTTAAATCTTACTGGAAAATAGAATCAAAGAATAGGAGGAATCTGCTGTTATACTGTGAAGCAGGGGCAGTTTATCCTAAAGGCAGGAGTTTGGAAAAGTATCTTAAACCTAGATACATCAATTAATAATGGATTAACAATACACTCCCCCAAATGACATGTCTAAGTTCTACAAAAACAACACAAGAAAGAGCTAAGTTTGTTTGAATGCATGTACTACTACTTTTTATCATGCGAGATTAAATATTGTTTGCTCAGCTATACATGCTAAATGCTAAAACATTTTAACCAAATGAACTAGGTGTAAAACTGAGCTGCAGGGGCAATGAGACATGCGTTATAATTAGTATATTTGTTATGAAGAAGCACAAAGCCAAATCATGATTTATTGAAGGGAGAAAAAGCCAGGGAGAGAGGGAAGGGAAAATCACTCAGCAACTCCCCTCCTTCAAAAGGCCCAAAGATCCCTAGTAGAAGTCTGATGCTCATCTGATGTCAAGGAGTAAATGCTGGTTTGAAGTTTCACCCGGAATTTGTAACGTCTGATCTCAGCACCTGTAACTACGAGCAATGAAACTGGTTGTCTTCTACATTTTACCAAATACACCCTTACTGTGTTTTACTCAAAAAACCTACCTAGCTGTAGAGAATACAAACTGAGTAATTTGAAAGTATTATCTGTACTACTGCAGGTATGAAGTGGATAAGAGGGAAAAATGGAGAGGACCTGCATCTTGGAAGACAGAGGTGGGACAATGCTGTCTCTGTGAACTGTGTTTCCAGTTTACGAAAGGTCTGAGATTTCTGCTGTTAGTGAGGATCTTCTCCCTAGAAGATGCGTGAGCATGTATGTATCTCTCCCGGAAAAAGCAGAAACAAGCTTAGTATTTGGGCAAACCTCTTGGTGCATGAAGGTTACCAGACTACATATGATACATATGATACATATGATAGGGGGTGTATACAAAGCCATCATGGATATAGAACCAAATCAAAATTATCTCCTTTTCTTGTGTGAAATTTTTGTCTTCCTAAAAAGTTAAGTATTTTAACAATAAGTCACTAGAAGCTGTAGTAATATCAAAAGTCAAGGAAGGCTTAGATTTCATTTTCTGTGATGGCTAACAGCTGGCCTGGAGGTCTCACAGTCCTAATTAACCCTGACTATAACTCAACAAGTCTATGCCATTAAGGAAAAGAAGTAAACATCTCTGTGAAGACACTGAGGTTGAGAGATTTAAATGCAAACAATGGACACTAGCCAATCCCTGACGAGCATGTAGGCAGGCAGCTATTGGCCAGTGAGCTGGGCACTAACAAATTTGTAGTCAATTGGGACTGAATGTGAGGTTTTTTGAAAGCCATATAAAAGAAAGCTGCTAACAATAAAATTTGCTATTGCCACATGGACCTTGGAGTGCCATGTTGTCTCATGTCTAAACTGTGACAATTTTCCCAGCATGTTCCAGTTTGAATCAGGGCTTCAGTTATTTTCATAATATTTAGATTTAATGGCTTTTTTTTTTTTTTAATCTACCTTCACACATTTTTCAATTTCTGAATATACATTTCTAAGACTGTTATAATAGACTTCTAAGAAGTTTACTGCTTTGTTGCCTTAGCCCAGGGGAAATTAATACAAGAGAAAACTACACAAAATTACTTCAATTGTTAAACCTGAGATTCTCATATTTCTATGTTTTCTTAATTTTGAGATAAAAACTCTGCTTAAAGTGGGCTTATGGAAATCCACTAGGCCTGTGTAATGGTCTTAATTTACTGAAACCAGGCAGAAATACCAATTAATGTAGAGGGTTTTTGTGGTGGTTCTTTAGAGAGACCCAGACGACCTTTGGTGGCAAAAGGCACAGAGCCTGCTCTTTGTCCAGGGGGGAATTACAGCTTTATTTGGTCCAGAGCTCCTTTAGCTCCTTCCCTGTCCCTGTTCCGATGCCAAAGAGACCGCCCTGCCCTCTCCCAGGGCTTTTTTCCC
>JAIXNV010001377.1:0-12866 GCA_020917445.1 Riparia riparia
ATCCTGGCTTTTGACTTTGTTCTCTCTTCCTCTCTCCTCAAGTATACTCTCAGGGCCTCCCTCAACAACTCATTCACTCCTTTCTCTTGCCAGTCCTCCATTTTCTCAATCTTCCTCCTTATGTCGGGCCACGATTTAGTCACAAACTGAGTCTTTAGTAATATTTGGCCTTCTGGGCTATCAGGGTCAATACTTGAGTATAATTGAAAGTTCTTTTTCAACCTGTTTAGCCAGGCAGCCGGTGTTTCGTCCTTCCCCTGCATGCTGTCATATGCTAGTTTGGTGTTGCTGCTTCGGGGCACCGACTCTTTAATCCCTCTTATCATTAAATTCCGATAATCCTCCATACTCCTCCGATCTTCTTCCCTATTGGGATTCCACCTGGGATCCACTATCGGGAGCTTGTGTTCCCCTGGAGGACCCATCCTATTTTCCCTCTCCCAAATCCACATTCCAGCAGTGCGGATCATTCTACTTTCTTCAGGGCTGAATAGTATCTTTAAAATAGAATTCAACTCCTCCCACGTGTAGGTGTTGGGACCCAGAAACTGATCTATCTGGTTTGACACCCCAATGGGATCTTCAACCAGATTCCCTAACTCCTTTTTAAAATTTCGGACCTCGGACGCTGTAAGGGGGGCATTAACAAACCCTACCCCTCCGGCAACTCCTCCCATGGGGACTTTCCTCAGGGGAAAGAGCTTAGTTTTGGATCTGGTATTGTAGCTAGGTCCCTCTAAAGTTTCTGCTGCCCTAACTGGGATGGTAACATCCTGATTACCACTGGGAGAAAACTCCGCACTTGAGGTAGATAAACTTAAACCCCAATTAGGAGGTGGAGTCGGGAGTGTAGATGGTAATGGTGAAGACACGGGATCTAGAGAAACCGGGGAGATTGGGGAAGGGATTGAGGACGTTAGTGTGTTGTAAACGGGATTATCCCTAGAGTGGCTTAAAATTCCGGATAGGGGTGTGCTTTCAGGGAAATTGGCATGACCCGTTGAGGGTATAGAAAAATTAGTGTGACCCACTAGGGGTACATTTCCAGAAACATTAATATGACCCGCTAGGGGTACTCTCTCAGAAACATTAGTGTGACCAGCTAGGGGTACTCTCTCAGAAACATTAGTATGACCCGCTAGGGGTACTCTCTCAGAAACATTCGCAGGAGGTAAATTAGGGGCAGGAGAAGGAGACGGTTGGGAAGGGGTCGTAGAAGGGATGTTGGGAAGGATCGGGGTAGATAGATGGAGGAGGTAGGTGATCAAGAGGATCCCAAGTAGGGTGCTCTTCTTCCCTCTTCTTATCCCTCCTTTCCCCTTGTTCCCTTACTTTACATATCTTTACTCTTTGATCCCCAACACTGGGCTTCAACCAACAGGCTGCATATCTTATTTGCTCCACCTCGATATTCCCCTGGGCTCTTAGATATTGGTTTAATAGTGAGCACATCCAGGGATCAGTAGTCCCTTGCCAAGGCCATTTCCCTGGCAGATCTAAGGTGGGCCAAACCTCTACACAATAGTGAACCATCTTGATCTTATCTAGAGGCCTAGTCTTCTCATTTTGGTCCCATTGGTCAAGCATATGTCCTAGTGGACAACCTGGGGGAATGTTAGTCACTTGCCCTTTCTCCTTCTCTTCCCCTTGCTCCTGAGCTCTCCGTGCCTTGCTCATGCATGCTCCCATTCTTCCTAGGTCAACAAAAAAGACAAAGGTGCCTTTACCCAAAAGGAAAAGCTAATTCAAGGCAACACAAATCAAAAACCTTTTTGACCTCTTTCTCAACTAAAATCTTTTAAGGTGCCCCTACTCGAAAGGAAATTTACAGACGGGCAACTAAAACCAGAAAGTCCACTCTCTCTCCGGATAGCCTGTAGGCCTGCCCTTAAGCCCCCAGCAACTATCCCTCTCCCACTCCCGCAGCTTCCTAGACCTCTAGGAGTAACTGGTCAACCAGGGCCCAAGGTTCCTGCCGCTACCTCCTGCAAAGCCTGGCCTGCAGTGCGCAACTCATTCGTTCACCCTATCATTGGCTTCCTCACGCTTTGGAAGCCACCTACCATTCACACCTCCGCACCCAGACAGCGTCCTGTCCCTCGCCGGTACGGACTGCACCCGGACAGCATAGGCACCCCCGACCAGTGGTACCTCTCCGCACCCGGAAAGCGTACTCCTTCCTGAAGCACCCCCGACCAGTGCGACACCCTCCCACCCGGAAAGCATGCCTACCCCCGACCAATGCAGGGCCCCCTGTACCCGGTAGCGCGCTCCTCTGCACCCCCGACCAGTACAGGGCTTTCACTCCTGGCTCCCCACTGCCCTACACTCGGATAGCGTCCTAGGACCCCCGACCAATGCGGACCCCCTGTACCGGTAGCGTGCTCCTCTGCACCCCCGACCAGTACAGGACCCACCCACACCCGGATAGCGTCCTAGAACCCCCGACCAGTGTAGGCCTAATTGTAGCGGAGCCCTCTATCAACAACCCACCAATCCACTACGGGCCACTCACACTCTAACTTTTCCTCCACCCGTTCGGAGTGGGGCCCGCTATGCCCCTGTAGGCACCTCACTCATCCGTCTTCCACTTGCTTCCCCCTGGTCCCGGCCCTCCCCCTCACAGGAGTCCGGAAATGCGGTACTGAGGGGCCCGCACTCGCTTCGGGAGTCTGAGCTGCCGGCCCCCGTCTCATTCACTCTCCATTCGCACGCCTCCACTCCCGCCACCGGCTTTACTCACCGGTTCTCCTCGGCGATGTTCCCCTGTGTCGGCGTTCCTTGCTGGGTCCGAAGTCGCCAGTGATCCCAGGGGTCCGAGGTCGGGCGGCGCCTTCCCTTCCTGGATCCTCTTCTGGGCGTGGCTGCTCCCAGACGAGCTCCCAAGTTGTTAGAAATAAGCAAGGGCAGGAGAACAAGTTCACTCCTTTAACGCCTTTATTAAAGCAGCTCTTTTTGGGTGGGAAGGCTCGGGGAATGCCTACGCCGCTGCTGCTCCCTGTGGACACCGCCGAGGAGAAGGGTTGGGCGATCCTGTGCAGTCGCAGAGTCGGGAGCCTGGCCTCACGGGAGTCCCATAGGTCTCTCTAGAGCGTGCTTCGAGCCAGGGGGTGTCTCTCAGTGGGTGCCTTTCAGGTCAGGGTGAGATTCGGGATGTCGGTCCGACGGAGTCTACAGGTGCCTTAAGATCTCCCTCACTCATTGTTACCATTCTCCTGGCTGGAAGTGGAGCCGGCTCGTTATTTCTAGGGGTTGTTGGTTCTTACCCCACTTCCTGCTGAGAGGTGCACCTTGGGAGTCCCCCTTCATTTCCATATTGGGTGGTACGGAGGGCGGCTGGTCTCTAGGCAGGCTCTGGGTGGTGCCTCCTGGCTGATGGACAGAGGAGGAGTTAATGGGAGGCGGACAGGGTTGATGCTCCGGTAGTTGTTCACACGCCTCATTGATGACTCAGCGGGCCGACCAGGGAGCAGCGGATACTTAATCTGGGGTGAGGTAAAAGGGGTTCTGGGGTCTTGAGAACTAACTAGCGGGTAGAACTGGGGTTTTGGGGTACAACAAACAGATACATTAATCTGGCAATTCGTACATATAACAAACGATACAGATGACATATAACAAACAATACAAATAACTGATAACCGGGAACAACTTGCAAACATTCTCTCTTAACATTTTATCCTCTTCAATCACCTTATTTACTTGTTTGTTAATTAAGAATTCACCTTATTACCTGTATCTCTGCTCCCATTCGCCGGATAGTGTCTGAATATGCAAATAAAAAGAACACTGGAATTCTGGGAACAACTCAAGAACAAGAGATTCTGAAAAGCAGGGCACCAAAGTAAAATCCAGGACTGTAGTCGCATTTTAGACTAGTTCAAGAAGTACGGGGATCCGCCGAAGCAGCTTTATTTACTCGCTGTGACCTGAGAAGGAGTCCCCCATCGCTGGATGACCCCTGATCAGCGAAGCGAAACGGACTCCCCGGCAAGGGAAAAAGCCCGTGAGGGGGGGTGGGGGTCCCCAGCTTTGCTGTGGAGCGAAGCTGTGTGTACCTCCTCCTCCGCGTTGCCAAGGGAGCAAGCAAGCTCTCCCCCAAGGCCAAGCTTGATAATATACAAACCAGCAAATCTCTGACTCTCTCTCTTTTTTCAGAACAATTTTTGGGGGCTCTTCCACAGGATCTGACCTCGCCTGAAGAGGGACCGAAGACGGGACAGCCGCTCACCCTTCGGGCCTCCAGGACAGCTGGCCAAGTGGGAGCAGCCTGGGACTGGCAACGAGGAGGAGTGCCGGAGGGTGAGCATTCCGGCGGTGGGTAAAGGAGACGTGCGACTGAGAGTAAGAGAGAGTCGGGGGCCGGCAGCTGGGACCCCCGGAACTGAGTGTGGACCCCTCAGTACTGCGGTTTCAGACCCCCACGAGGGGGCCGACCAGGAAAAGGGGGAAGCAAAAGGAACTAGTGAGTGAGGCATCTCCTTAGGTGCAGAAAGACCCCTCCCCTGGAAGTGCAGGGGAAAATAGAGTGTGAGTGGCACGCATTAGGGGCAAGTCGTCCCTCCCCCCCGAAGGCTAGAGTAGCCTAAGAGGGTTTAGAGGTTTAGAGTCCCTGGAGGGGCGGGAAAACTGTACCAGGGTTGACAGGGTGTCCCCAAGACACTGCGGGTGCCGAGAGCTCATGAGAGTCCCTGCTTCCCAGGACTGAGCCAGATGCACCGGAGAGGGTATGCTGCCGCGGTCTCAGGGGGGAAGCCGTAAACCCATAGCCCGAGGACACCAGGGTGGGGAGTCAGCTTGGAGGTGAGGCGGGCATCCTGCACACACACACTCATCCCTGTTGCCGAGGCTGCTTCGCTGGGGAGAAGGAGTCAAGCCAGTCCTGGTGGAAGGCAAAGGAGTCAGGCCCTGCTCGGGTTGATCCTTGGAAACAAGGAAGGGATACCCCCCCAGGTGACCTGTGCGGAGTCTTGACCTCTTACCTCCGTTTCAAAAAGTGAAGAGGGGAACGGTACTAGTGACAGGGCAGTCTAGTCTGGGGTTCGGACTGAAGGTGTCCGGCCCGGCGGGGGCTAAGGCGTGAGAAGGCCCTGAGGCCCGGAAGGGGATGCCAGTGCTAGGGACCCTGTCGTGCGCCGCAAAGCGTGTCCAGAGTCTCAGGGGTGAGGCAAGGCGCGGGGGTACATAGGGGGTGAGGTCATTAGGACTCACCTCAAAGGGGTCAGAAGAGAGTCTGAGCCCCTGGTGTGAGTAAAGTGTGAGCGTCCAAGAAAGTGAAGAAGGTTAGAGAAAGTGAGTAGAAAGAGAGAGTTTGTTCCCTAATGAAAGCAAAAGTGTAGGAAAGAGTAGAAAAGCATAAAGTTTAGGAGTTTTATCTTGAAGTGTTCAGGAATTAAGTCAGGAGATTTGAAGTAAAGGGAGAAAAGCTGAAGAATTTTTTTTGTTTGCTTAGAAACAAACCTGTATCGCCCATCAGTAGAGGGCACCTTTGAATTTTTTTTCAGTTTAAAGAAAATGGGACAATGTACTAGGAAGAAGAAGAAATCCCAAAAGGAAAATAACAGAGTGAAGAGTATTCCACCCGGTAGTCCCTTAGAACAACTTTTAGCTAAATGGGATTCCTTAGAGGCCACAAAAGGACTAGATCAGGTTAAAATGGTGTTTTATTTCACAGAAGTCTGGCCAAAATTAAAATTACCAGGAGAGTGGTCATGGTTTGGAACACATGATGAGTGGATGTGCTAGCAGTTAAATCAGTACCTAAGAACTCAGGAAGATCCAGACGTAACCCAGTTAGCCTCTGCTGCTTGTTGGCAAAAGAGAGCCACAAGTAAAGAGAATATAAAAGTCTGCAAATTAAAAGAAAAAGAAAAGTGTGTAAAAAAGAAACAGAAAGAGGAAAGAAAAGAAACGAATCAAAGATGGGACCCTCTAGACCATTTACCCCCTCTAATTTACCCAGAAGTGCCCCAAGTCCCTCAAAATACTGTCCCAGTTCCCCTACTAACTTCCCCGAGTCAAACTCAAACTCCTTCAGAACCCTCTCCTCCTCTTCCCCCAGTGGTTCCATCATCACCCCTCCTTAACACCTCTCCTCCCCAGTCCTTAGTACCTTCTCCCCCTACTCTCCCAACAGCCCCTTTACCACCTCCTTCCAATAGTCAAGGTTCTTTAGCCCCATTTATAACCCCTTCAGTTTCCCAAAACACAACCTCTTCCCTAGTCCCCCTTCCTCCCACAGTACCATCCTCTGTTTCTCCCCCTGCAGATTTTACTACCTCCCCGTCACCTACAGTAGTTCCCCCGCCACCCCCTAATTGGGAGTTAACCAAAACCCCTACAGACTCCTGTGAGTCATCCCGTTCTCCTGGAAATCCCCAGGAATCCCTGACCCAGACAGTGTTATCAGTTAATAATGTAAGTGAGGGATCCTATTGTAACACCAGGTCAAAAGCCTTAAAGCCAGAAAGACTTTATCCCCTCAGGGAAGTGCCTATGGGAGGAGTGATTGGAGGAAGAGGATTTGTAAACGACCCATTAACAGCCTCTGAGGTAAGAGGATTTAAGAAAGGGCTAGGAAATTTAGTTGAAGATCCCATAGGTATTGCCACACAGGTAGACCAATTCCTTGGACCCAATGTTTATCAATGGGGAGAGTTGAATTCTTTATTAAACATCTTGTTCTCCCCTGAGGAAATACGAATGATTAGAACAGCAAGTATCAGAATCTGGGAAAAGGAAAATAGGTTGGGGCCACCTGGAGATCATAAATTACCGATAGCTGACCCAGGGTGGGACCCAAATCGAGAAGAAGAAAGACAAAATATGAGAGACTATAGGTCCTTGATAGTAAGAGGCATAAGAGAATCTGTCCCCAAAGGCAATAATACTAAATTGGCTTTTGATGGGCCCCAAGAAAAAGATGAGACTCCTGCCACTTGGCTAAATCGATTAAAAAGAAATTTTCAATTATATTCAAGCACAGACCCTGATAGTCCTGAGGGACAAGTAATTCTAAAAGTGCAGTTTGTAACAAAGTCATGGCCAGATATACGGAGAAAATTAGAAAAAATTGAAGATTGGCAGAAGAAAAGTATTAATGAATCATTAAAAGAAGCCTTAAGAGTTTATCTGAGGAGAGAAGAAGAAAAAGCTAGAGCCAAGGCTCGCATTATGGTAGCTGTAGCAAGAGAAAGTACTGGAGTAGCAGAAAACCAGAGAAACTCCTCCTTGAAATCTAGTGGGGGAGGACCAAGACCCTCATTTAAAGGACCAGAGTCACCCATAGTACCACCGTGGGTGAATTTAAAAAGAAGTAACGCAGGAGAGAATAGAACTTGTTATTATTGTGGTGAAATAGGGCATTTAAAAAGGGACTGTAAGAAATTATCCCTTGATGAAGCTATTGCAAGGGAGCAAGATGCCCTGGAGAGGGTGCTGAAAAGGGAGGATTAGGGGTGTCAGAGGCTCTATAAAATAGGGGACCCAATGGAACAACAAGATGAGCCTCTAGTAAACTTCGATGTGGAAAGTGAAGAATATGAATTCTTGGTAGACACAGGAGCTGATAGGACAAGTTTAAGGAAATTACCAACAGGGGTAACAATTGGGACAAAAACTTGTGAAGTGTTAGGGGCTGAAGGGAGACCCTTTGGAGCATTAATAATTGAAGGAGTAGAGATAAAAGGGAACTCAAAGCACTCTGTAGCTGATTTTCTTTATTTACCACTTACAGAAACCAATTTACTAGGCAGAGACTTACAAGTGCAGCTTGGGGTAGGAGTTATCCCAAAAGATGGAAAAATGGTTGTGCATATCATGAAACTGACCCAAGGGGATATACAAGAGATAAATCCAGAAGTGTGGGCTACAGAGGGAAAATATGGGTGTTTAGATATCCCTCCCATTAAGATAGAAATGCAAAAAGATACCCCCGCCATCAGAGTCAAGCAATACCCAATGTCACCAGAAGGCAAGAAAGGGCTAGCTTCAGTAATTGAGCATCTTTTAAAAGAAAATATCCTAGAACCCTGTATGTCCCCTCATAACACCCCTATATTGGCCATAAAGAAAGATGAGGGAAAGTTCAGATTAGTCCAAGATTTGAGAGAAATAAATAAAAGAACTATTGCTCGACACCCCGTAGTACCTAACCCCTATACCTTGCTGAGTAAAATTCCAAGAGAGCATACCTGGTTCACAGAGATAGACTTAAAGGATGCTTTTTGGGCATGTCCCCTAGCAGAAGAGTGTAGGGATTGTTTCACCTTTGAATGGGAACATCCAGACAGGGGAAGAAAACAACAGCTAAGGTGGACGCGGTTACCGCAGGGATATACGGAATCGCCAAATATCTTCGGACAGGCCCTAGAGACATTATTAGAACAGTTTAGTCCCAAAGAAGGAGTTCAAATTTTATATACGTGGATGATTTATTAATATCAGGGGAGACAGAGAAAGAAGTTAGAGATGTAAGTATACACCTTCTAAACTTTCTTGGAGAAAAGGGCTTAAAAGTATCTCAGAGTAAACTACAGTTTGTAGAAATTGAAGTCACTTATTTAGGACACATAATCGGAAAGGGGAGTAAAAGGTTAAGCCCTGCAAGAATTTCAGGAATAGTGTCTATATCACCTCCAAAAACTAAGAGAGACATAAGGAAACTTCTAGGCCTGTTCGGATACTGCAAGCACTGGATAGATAAGTACACTCAAGGGGTCAAATTTCTTTATGATAAATTAATGATAGATTATTTATCTTTATGATAAAGACCAGGAACCAATGAATTGGACAGAAAGTGACGAGAGGCAGCTACAGGATCTAAAAGAGAAATTATCCTCAGCACCAGTTTTAAGCTTACCAGATCTTAAAAAGGAGTTTGATTTGTTTGTAAACACTGAGGAAGGGATAGCATATGGAGTTTTAACCCAAGAATGGGGAGGATACCGAAAACCTGTAGCATTTTTATCAAAACTACTAGATCCAGTGGCCAGGGGATGGCCAGCTTGCCTCCAAGCAGTCGCAGCTGCAGCTATTTTGATAGAAGAGGCTCAAAAGTTAACATTACAGGGAAAGATAAAGATACATACTCCACATGACTTGAAAACAATCTTAAGCCAAAGAGCTCAAAAGTAGCTCACAGATTCTAGAATCCTAAAATATGAAATTATACTGATAAATACAGATAACCTAGAACTAACAACACCAATAAAGCTTAAATCCAGCCCAATTTCTCTCTGGCGAGCCCACTGAAGAGATAGAACACCATTGCCTAGAACTCATTGATATGCAAACAAAAATGAGAGAAGATTTAGAAGATACACCCCTTCCATATGGGAGAGTGTTGTTCACAGACGGGTCATCCCGAGTGGTGGAAGGGAAAAGAACATCCGGAGACTCTGTGGTTGAGGGAGAGAAAATGGAAGTCTTAGAAAAGGGAAAGTTGCCAAGTAATTGGTCAGCGCAGTGCTGTGAAATATATGCACTAAAGAGAGGGCTAGACTTACTTAAAAAAAGACAGAGGGACCATTTACACAGACTGTAGATAGGCCTTTGGTATCATGCACACGTTTGGGAAGGTTTGGGAAGGATGGGGATATTTAACTTCAAAAGGGAAAGACTTAATACACACAGAAATAATAAAGTCAGTGTTAAAATCTTTACAAAACCCAGTGGAAATTGCAGTAGTCCACATAAAAGGACATCAAAAGGGAGATATGCCTGAGATAAGGGGAAACCAGTTAGCTGATAAAACAGCCATAGAAGCAGCTTTAGAACCAGGAGAACCAATAAAAATCCTTAAATTGGAGAAAATACCAAGAAAAATAAGAAGAGGGGATAGAACAAGTGTTTAGTGAAAAAGAGCAGAAAGCAATAAAAGAATTAGGATTACACCAGGGAGAACATGGAGTGTGGTTAACAGCTGATGGACGAAAATTCTTAAATAAAGCCCTCGCCCGAAAAATACTTACAGAAATACGTTAATTTAACCCACTGGGGGACCCAGGGGTTATGTGACCATTTCCTAAGGGAAAACCTATGTATTGGAGTACACAAATTAGCAAAAGCAGTTACTCAAGGATGTATAATATGTCAGAAAATAAATCAAAAACTGATGAGGAAGACTGAGCCTGGAGGGAGGGAGTTAGCCTTAAGGCCCTTCCAGAATGTGCAAATTGATTTTACTGAGATGCCCCCTGTTCAAGGTTACAAACACTTGTTAGTGATCATAGATCACCTTACCCATTGGGTAGAAGCATTCCCTACAAAAAGGGAAACAGCAGAAGTAGTAACAAAAATAATATTAGAAGATATCCTCCCTTGGTATGGGCTGATAAATAATATTGATTCAGATAGAGGGCCACATTTCACAGCACAAATTCTACAACAGGTAACACAAGCCTTGGGGATAAAATGGAGGTTACACACCCCATGGCATCCCCAAAGCTCAGGCAGAGTAGAAAGGATGAATAAAACCATTAAAAATGTACTGACTAAACTAATAGCAGAAACTCAACTAAATTGGTTTAAATGCTTACCCCTAGCATTATTACGAATCAGAACACAGCCACGAGCAGATCTAGGAGTGTCACCATATGAAATGTTATTTGGGCTTCCCTTTTTGTTATCTCCTTATAGTTCTAAAGACTACCTGGAAGGAGAGGAAGTCACTAGAAAATATTTAAAAACCATTGGACAAACCCTAGAAAATCTCAGAAAGAAAGGCTATCTTCCTCAAACTTCCCCTTTGGATGCAAACGTGCATAATATCAATCCTGGAGATTGGGTATTGATCAAAACGTGGACTAATACCCCGCTGACCCCGAGGTGTGAAGGTCCCTACCAAGTTCTGTTAACAACTCACACAGCAGTGCGCACTAAGGAAAAAGGGTGGACCCACATTTCCAGAGTTAAAGGGCCAGTACCCCCTCCTGGAGAGAACCCGAGTTCAGCACCCTCACCGGATGAAACCGAGTGGACAGTAACACCACACCCGAAAGACTTGAAATTAACCTTTCAAAAGAAATAAGAGATAACAGAGACTGTGAAAACATTTTGTTTCAGTTGCCTCTCCCATAATCAACGAACTCAAAAAGAGGGGGGCACAATAAGGGTTAATTTATGTAAACTTAAGTCAGTTTCTGTAATTAGCAATTTTAGATATGTTTAAGTAATAGATATATTAAAAAGGGTATAAGTTTTTTTGTATTAATTTTACATATAGTTTAAGTTTTATAAGTAAGAATTTAAGTAAGTTTAAAGGTTTTTTTAATATGATAATTTTTAAATTGTAAGTCTTATGAATAGCAATTTAAATAAGTTTAAGTAATATAGAAAAAATATAAGGGTTTTTTAATTTTACTAAGTTTAAATTTTGTTTAAGTTTTATAAACAGTGATTTAAATAAGTTTAAAATTTTTATAAGTTAATTTTAAAAGTTGTTAAGTTTTATAAATAGCAGTTTGAACAAATTTAAGTAATAGAAAAATTAAAAGAGTATAAAGTGGGGTTTTTTTATGAAAAAAATAAAAGGGTAAATCTCCTACAAAACATTCTCTAAAAACAACTAAATTAATAGGGAAGGGAAGTGGGAGCATGTAAGTGGGTTCTTTAGGAGACCTCTCCAATCCAAGTGGCAAGGCTGGGTGGAGCAAGAGATCCAGGAAGGATGGCCCATACCGGACTCTTGGGAGGGATCGTACTGATGATGGTCATAAAGCGCACCTATGAAACAAAAGCCTGTACTAACTGCTACCATCCAGTGTACGATGGGGAGGATCTCAGATCCTTATTCAGGGTCCATACTAACATGAACCCAAACTGCTTTGACCACTCCCAGTTGAATACTTGCCAAGAGGATGGAAAAGTTTATTGGACCACAAAAAACACAGCTCGTTATGCACAGCGCCTCTTTGGGGAATGTCCTTTAGGAGATACTTGGTTATGCTTTAACAAATTGATGCGAGCTAAAGCCCAATCAAAGAAATAGAGGGGGGAGTTGTTATAAATAAATACTATTCAAATAATCTATGTTTTAGTTACTTAATTGTTAAGTAATTCCATTAAAATTGTTAATGCTATTTCTGTATAAAGAATTTGCCTTATTCCTGTTTTAATACTGATTTATCACCTTATTTACTTGTTTGTTAATTAAGAATTCACCTTATTACCTGTATCTCTGCTCCCATTTGCCGGATAGTGTCTGAATATGCAAATAAAAAGAACACTGGAATTCTGGGAACAACTCAAGAACAAGAGACTCTGAAAAGCAGGGAATCAAAGTAAAATCCAGGACTGTATTCACATTTTAGACTAGTGCAAGAAGTACGGGGATCCGCCGAAGCAGCTTTATTTAGTCGCCGTGACCTGAGAAGGAGTCCCCCATCGCTGGATGACCCCTGATCAGTGAAGCGAAAGGGACTCCCCGGCAAGGGAAAAATCCCGTGAGGGGGGTGGGAGTCCCCCGCTTTGCTGTGAAGCGAAGTTGTGTGTACCTCCTCCTCCACGTTGCCAAGGGAGCAAGCAAGCTCTCCCCCAAGGCCAAGCTTGATAATAAAGAAACACAAAACAGCAAGTCTCTGACTCTCTTTTTTTTCCAGAAAACTACTGATATGGAATGTGGAAGATTATCTCTGATTTTATTAGGAACAAGACACCCTGCTGTCTGCATTCTCCCAAAAAATGAATGGGACTCAAACTTTATTTCAAAAAGATAACAATCCCTGAGCAACTTTGAGAAAACTGGCTATGGGAAAAAAATACCTTTCAGCTCTAGTCATCATTTTTCCTGATCCTCTTTCAAGTTTTATTTCACCAAGGAACACCACATTTGTAAAGATTAAGATGGGGAGAAATGTTCTGCCAGA
>JAIXNV010001378.1:0-12863 GCA_020917445.1 Riparia riparia
ATATAAATCAGTGTAGGAGCATTAATCTGTGCAGAGCTGAGCGTGGGTTTTTTTTTCTGAAGAAAAACTTCTGAATTAGAGAAGTTAAACAAATATGACTTTCCACTCATTCCACTGTGAATTGTATAAGTTTTTATAATAAAAACAGGTCCGGGAGGAAGTTATCTTTGCTAATGTTAAATCTGTGTGTGGATAGTATGGATTCAGTACATTCCAACTTGATGCAACTGGTTTCTGTAAACATCTCTTCTAATTCTCCATTATTTGCTTAACCATTTTCCTTTCTGTGAATGTAAGAAACAAAAATATATTGTTTTAATGTGATGATTGGCATCACATCAGCAATGGACACTGTCTCGAAAACCTCCGTTCACAAGGCCACAGGTGCAGTTTAAGAGGTTTTCAATTAAATATTAACAACTCTGAATAGCATTTCTTGTAAAATTGTAGAGAAATAACAATTTCAGATTAAATTATTGTTAAATTGTTAAGTCATTGTTAAATTCCGAAAGTCATATATTAAAAAAAAAAGAAATTATGCATTTCTATTTTTTCATTCTTTGGCCATTACAAATCCTACCTCGTTGCCTTCTTTCACTTTGCTTTCTATTTTAGTTTCTAGTAAAATAACTACAACTTTCACTGTCTTCATCTCCTGAAGTCCAGAAGTGTTACAAGAATTTGCACTTGCATCTTGTATATTTTGAGGCCTTTTGGTGTTTTTGTTAGCATCTCGAAGAAATTTTGCTCTTCTTTTCACCCACTGCTGGGAACTCTAAATTTAATTCTCAGCATCTTCAGTTCAGTGTGTCTTCCTTTTATTTTAAGTTAATTTCTCTTCCTTTTCATTTAAATTACTTTCTCTTCCTTAAGTTAGTCTTTTAAATTAGTTTATAAAAGGCAATGTGTGGTTTTTAACCTTGTTTTCAGAAATGTGTACTAATTCTAAAATGTGGGTAAGGATTGTAGGTTTAAAAAAGGTTCTGTTTTGTTTTGCTTTCTATGGTTTTGTTCCAAAATTTCTCATATAATTGGAAAAGAGTGGGCTGATAAACTTGTGATGTTTCTGGACTTTAACTGTTTTCATTTTTCCTTTGACTGAATGGATTGTTCAGCGTGGTATAATGCTGCACAGAATATTTAAGAATTGGCCACAGTGAGTCATTTTGAGATATAGTAACACTAGGAATGGGAAATTAATGGCTAAAATAATATACATTAGACACTTTTGCTTAAGGGTGCAATGACACGAGGAAAGGTTAAGATGGAAGCATCTAAATGAAAATTGCATGAGTTTCACAGCTTCCTGGAAAAGATTGCCAACAGAATACTAAAAGCTCCTTTTATATATATATATATTTAAGATTGTGTCTATTTCTATCTAATTTTATGTCATTATTTTAAAATTAGGAAAAGCCTTCATAAAAATACCATTGGGACTTTTTCTTGCTTGAGGTTAGAATTGGAATCTTTTGCTCTGACCTTTTAAAATATGTTTCTCTTTATGTTTATGTTTAGATTTAATATTCTCTGGAGCAACAACTAAAATATATCCATTCATCTAAAATAGATCCATCAAAATCCTCATTAGCACTTCTTGTCTTTGTCATATCTGAATCAGTAGAATTAGCTTATAAAATGTTTGACTGAGGGCTGAAGAATTTTCATCTCCTCAATTCATAGAAAGGTGGTTTCTTTTAATAATAAAATTAACAACATGATACAAGATTGTGAAATGAAGCATAAATTTCAGATGAGTATTTGCGCTTTTAAATAGGCTGGGTAGGAAGAAATGTCATAGCAGAGCACCAGGCATTTTTAGAATAAGAGAAAAATCTAGGTTGGGAGGCATCTCTGGAGCCCATCTGGTCCAACCTTCTGTTGAAAGGTTATCTCTGTCAGACTGAGGCAGGAATATTTCCAGCAGGGAAGACTCCACCACTTTTCTGTAACTTATTCCAGGATTGCTGTTATTACTTGCAATGAAGTGGTTTCTTACTCCAGACCAATCTTTCCCCTGAAGCAACTGGAGCCCATTCCCTCTTGTCCTCCATCACTTCTGTTGGTACCTCATAGGTACTGGAAGTTTGGGATTGGTTTTTCCCTGGGCCTTCTCTGCCCTTGGATGAACGAAAATTCCTTCATCCTCCATGCCAAGTCTTCCTGAAGTCTGATTATCTTGGCGTCTCTCCGCTGCACCTTTTCCTTGTTTTATTGTCTCTTTGAAACTGGGGGATCAGAGCTGGACAAAGTACCGGACAAAGTATTCCAGGTGTGGCCTGACAAGTGCCAAATGGGTTGGAATGATCACACTCCCTGATCTTTGTGGCTTTTCTCTTGATGTAACCCAAGGTGCTCTAAGCAGCCTTGCTTGACAGGGCATATCTCTGGTCATGTTCGTCGCTCAAAAAAATCCCAAACTAAAACCAAATTCCCAACAGGAATGACCTCTTACCATCTCATATCCTACAAGGTGTCTCCAGGCCTGCCTTTAGAGTTATAACATTTCCCTCTCTCTGGAAAAAAAAAATCCAATTTATCTTTATAAATCCACCTGAAGGCTTTTATTGGAAAAAGCAATGCATCTCAGAACATGGTATTTATATAGTCCCTTTACTTACACTTGATAATTATTACTGCACACCATTGGAATTTTTTTTTGTGTGTGTGTGTGTTTGTGCGTGTGTGTGTGTGTGAGGGTTTTAAATCTCCTTTCGTAGTTGGCCAAAGAAAATGAAGATTTATTGACATAGTCTATTTACCCCCTATAGTATGTAACCTTCACACAATAATCAATCCTGTTAGGACTATGGATCCTGAGTCTACCACTCAAAGGTCAAAAGTGAGAAAAATTGATCATCTGTTGTATACCTGTATATCAAGATGTATAGTCGTTCTTCAATATGCCCCTCATTAACATTTCTAGAATAACATTCTTCTAATAGAGTTTTGTCAGCTGAAGTTTAACATCCGAACTTTTGCACCAGAATTATACCAGAATTTAAATATTACAGTTGGAAATCACAGCAAGCTATTTTTACTATGAGAGGAACCTGTTAGTTACAGAAAGAGAAATCAACCATTATGTCATTTGGAAGTTTTTACAATTAAAAGTTTTATTCCTAGAGGAACTGAAAGACAATTAAATGAAATGCTAACAACAAATTAAATGCTTTATAGGTCAGTCATCCCATTAGGTCTCTTTAGGGAAGCTGTTCTCATATAAAGCATGCCATAACCTATTTGCATAATGATTCTATCTTAACTGTGCCTTCTGCTCTTTTATGGTGTGTTGTTTATCCTAGTGCAGGGCTGACATAGTGGAATTGCAAAGAAAGTAAAAGCTGCTATTTATGGCAGACAAAACACTGCACCATTCAGATGTATTATGCAGGACAGTACCCAAACTGCAAATATGATTTAACACACAGAGACACTATTCTCCCCTCATTGCGGTGGCTTAATTGTTTGAATTATATATACACTGTTACCATCATTGCTTTTATAAGATTATCCACACGAAAGGAGTTCCAGCCAGAATGTGGGGAAGCTTGTGAAAGAAAACACAAGGTTGCTAAAGCCACTGCTAATGGTCTGAGCTTCTTTGAAAAAGCAAACCCCTTTACTGGGGGGGGAGGGGGAAAGCACCTCTGAGAAATGCTCATCTCTGAATCACACTGAGGCAAATATTCTTTCAAAATTTTGAGGAAAAAAATGTAATAAAATGAGTTTTGAGTTCTGGCTTTGAATTATAGCTCAGTTGTTTACAAGACTGGCTTTGTCTCCATGGGCAGAAAGTGAACAGATAAAAATCTTGCCATGTAGTGGGAAAGCTCTGTGTTTTATTCTTTTTGTTTGTTTGTTTGCTTGCTTGCTTTTGTTTGGTTGTGTGGGGTTTTTTGTTTTGTTTTGTTTTTTTTGTTGTTGTTGTTGTTGTTTTTGTGTTTTGTTTTTTTTTTTAATTTATGATTATACTGTTTCCAAAATGTAGGGAAGAAACATAAACAATTCTATTAGTAGCATTTGAACTCACAACAGTCTCAGTTTACCTGATCTGCTATAGGGAGTTTCTAAATCCCTTTTCCCCTGAAACTTGATTTTGTCCCTATAGCTTTTGTATATCCTCAGAAAGCCCATAGGGAGTCTGGAAGTGCAGAGTGTCTTTGTTTCACTGTCTGAACAGGGCTTCTTGTATCCTAGCAGTATCAGTTGCATGTGGAGGGCACTGGAGGCCCATTTTGCAGGCTGCAGGAGGAATTGCTGTGATAAAGCCGTGGGATGCAAAGCCCTTGGGGACACAAACAACAGCTCCTTGCAGTTTGCCATCTTTAACCAATTAACTGCAGAGTCAGTCAATTGTCAGTTCCAACACAGGGGCAGGGATTCAAGAGCAGGGCTGAACCTCTGCTGTCAGTGGCAGATAACCACGAGACAGGTTTATTTATCATCAAGGCACGCACCCTTTGCAGCAGACTGTCCTAACAAGCTCTCGCAGTGCTGTGGACTGCCCTGCAGCACAACTTCCATTTAGGTTTTCACTGATGTTCAAGCCTTTTAAGTATCTGACTAATTCCTCAGAAAGTGCTGCCTTGCTGTTTGGGAGCTCAAAGAGAGTGGTGGAGTTTTCAAAAAGACCAGGTTCTCAAGAGTTCACAGCAGTTTCAAAAGCTGATACTAGGTAATAGCTATTTACAAGTGGCTTTACCCTGGAGAAGAATCAGATTGCTAAGAAAGAAGATATAAATTCTTCTTTGTTGTTACCCTGGTTTTTCTGAGTTTTTTTATTTAGCCTTTTGAATTTCATAATGGAGTCAGATTTTTTAGTTACTGTAGAATATTAGAGCAGTTTTGTACCTTTCCCACAGATGTAACATAAACAAATCCTTTGTTTTTCATTCTCTGTCCTGTGTTTGCACATTTCTAACCTGAAAACAATTGTAACTGACAATTGGTCTGGCCACTGAGGCTGAGGGGGGGAAACCCCAAAAAGCCAATCTTCTGCCAGACCCACAAATGTATAAAAAGTAAAGAATAAACAAAGGGGTTCTCTTCCTCTTCTCTCCGCTCTCTTAGCAGTGAGCTGGGATCGGAAGGACCTCTGCGAAAATCTCTCGTCTGTGTGTGACTGCCTTGTGTGTCTCGGTGACACTTTGTGCATCACATTGTGGTTCGCCTTTCTGTGCCGATGCAATGGAATCCAGACTCTTTAAGAAAGGCAGTTTTAAACTCTATTCTGGCATATGCTGCAATATTTTATCTCAAATATCTTGGCCCTGCAGTTGGTAGTACTGAGACATGTCACTTTTTGTCAGCCTGCCCTGGATTCTACATCTGGACCAGCGCCTATCACATGATTAAACTGATCCTGATGGTTTTACTGATGAAGACTCTGGATTTTGTTTCGTAGAGAAGCTTTTCCCTGGATATGTTCCTCTCCTTCTACTGGCATGAAGCCTTGTTTCTCTTTTCCAGCCCTTCTTGAGAGCATTTATCCACAATACAACCAAGCACAAGTCAGTATCAATTTCAGTTGGAAAACTCCAAGACTGGATCCAGAAGTACCAGACACAGCCAATGGCTCTGTTGCTGTTAGCCAAAACACAGATCTATATCTATATTTTGCCTAAGAAGTACCAGGATTTGGATTTGTCTCCGTACAAAAACTCTGGAAGTTGAGAATTACATTGTACGCTTTGCTTTAATGAATTATTTCCTTCCAACAGAATGTGTATTTCTCAGCAGGAGTATGACACCGAATGTCATGAAAATGAATTAAGCAATTTCCTCCAGAGACCTGAAATAACTTCCTTCTGCTACTAAGAAATTTCAGGAAACATCCTCTGGTGGACCTCAGCAAATTAAAAAGATCACATCTGCGGTTCTGGTGTCTCAGACCTTCTTCCTCCTAACATTTTTTCAGTAGTTACTTTTCCTTCTCATAGCCTGCAGATGTTTGCTGTAATTTTAGCTTTGAAAGAAAATAAATGGCAACTCTTTGCAGATTTGAAGACATGTTCTGTGGCGGAGGGCAGTGGATATATCTAAGGTGAAATGAGTGGGGAGTCCATCTCCTGTAGACAGTGAACTTCACTTCAAATGCATCAAAATGAGGCTCCCCTTACTTCTTTATCTGTGGCATTCCTGAAATAGGTCTTATGGGTTTATAGGTACTTCCCTGCTGTGGTCCAAACTGTTCAGTAATGAAAGGAGCCTCTCACTTGTTTTTAAATGTCTCCAGAGATGGAAAGTCCTGCAACCTGTAACCCTGCCATCTGCCAGGGCTGAGCTAGGGATTGTCTTCCCAATTTTCTCTACGGTCCTAGAATGTGACCCATCACGTGTTTTCCTGGGTGATGTTGTGTGTCTATATGTTTAAATAATTTTAGAAACTTGCAAGGTCTAGGGCGCACTCAGGGTTACATTTGATCCACTGTCTGTCAGAGGGTTTCACTTGGGGTTGTTTATGAAAGAAAATTGTGGAAAATGGTGGTGGGGGGGGGGGGGTGGTCTCTCCAGACCAGGAGATAAAGTTGTATTTATTGAACTGCCGTGTTTCATCATCACCCTGCCCCAACAAGCCTTAAGATTCTGATGCAACATTTTCTCTGCACATCATGGAAAGTTGTGGAGAAAACTCTAATTTTAGTCTGAGCAATTAGGAACTGTGAGGGAAGAGTGCTCTTTGTGGTCACCTATTTGTACTATTCAAGGTAGATGGGAAATATCGAAGAAAAAATATTAAGCAAATTAGAAGCACAGTTTCAAAAACATCTCTTTTACTTACCCAATATCAAATTGTTCAGCATTCTCTTATTCCTAAATCCAGCATCCTTTATGCCGCTGAATTGTTGCATATTTATTGAACTACTTTTGATTTTACCTTTTTTTTCTGTGTGAGTTCTCATCCATAAAACACTTGATTTCACTGCAGTAAGAAATAAAGGGCAAAAGAGGAAGACAAATTTACATATAAAGCACAATCTGGGGCACATTCTGCTGGATTATGTGCCTTCAAAGGCTTTCTCTGGAAATATATTACCAACTAGATTTCTTCCAATTTAGAGTGATCCAAACTACAATGTACACAAATTTTCTACAGCCAGTTTAAAACAAGGGATGCTGCTTAAAGCTGTATTTCATCTACAATAATATTCAGAGAATTATTATTATTTTTAAAAAATCAGGATTAATATAATTAGCCAATAGGTTTAAAAACGGATTGTCTAGCAATTATTTCCTGACCATCTCTGTAACAGTACGTGACACCAAATAAAGTTCATGCTTGAGGTACCATTCTAGAATTATGTCAAAATGCTTGAATTTACTTAATTTGAAGCCAGAAATTTGTGTTGACACCTTAAAAGTTTGTTACTTTACAGCTGGTACTACAAAAAGAACATTCTGCCAGGTTTTGATTCATTGTTATTAACACTTAGCACTCAAAGTGGCACATAAAAACACCAGGCCAAATGTTCCAGATTCTCAATGTTTTCCTCTGTTGATATCAGCAATGTCTTACCAGTTTTAACACACTTCATTAATGAACACCCCATGCCAGATGTGTCCCTGTTTAAATGCCTAAAAATAACTCTTAAGTTGTTCCCTGGCAAATGCTAAGCTGACATAAAGATGAGCTTATGGCAATAATTATATGGCTGCCTTTAAGGTTTATGTTGCACTTGCAATTGAACACACAATTTGGGATTTTTACACTGAGAATGGTCTTGAGGCTACTACCTAGGAATGGGAGAGAAAAGTTGAGATATAAAGAGGCAAAGGCATATAATTAATTTTGTCTGAGAGTTATACTTAAAGCGGTGAACAGACGGGCAGTTTTTAAATCTGAAAATCCTATCACTTGCCAGCTGTAGTGTGTCACATATAACATGTCTTCCTCAAACACAGAAAAATTCCACTTGAAATGTTGGCTGGTACCAGGAGTATTTTGCCAGTTCTTGTACTGTTACAGAAAGAGGAATTGCTGTTTCTCACAAAACAGTACGTAGGATGAAGGAGAAGCTGATATTTAATATTTTAGTCAGAGGAAGAGAGAGAAATATGGCAAAGATTAAAATAAATCCTGATCATTCGTTTAACACATGAAAATCTCACTTATTTTGATGTACTTTTATATATTCCTACCTGGAGGTGATCCAGGCCAGGTTGGACAGGGTTTGGAGAATCTGATCTGATGAAAGGTGCCCCTATCCATGGCAGAAGCGTTGGAACGAAATGGGATTTATGATCCCTTCCGACCCAAACCATTGTGCAACTCTATGACTTAACCACTCCTGTTCTCTTGAAATATTTGTTGAAATGTAGATCTGTTTTCTACATGTGCATTTCAGCCGTGGATGGTGTGCACAGAGATTAACTGAGGAATGGCAGTGTTTGTGTTTGGCTATACCTTCATTATTTCTCAGAGAAAATAATGTGGGCGCTTGCTGACATCTTGTTGTAAGTAAAATAGTAAAAATCTCCATTCTATATTGGCTGTGAACTTAAGGCTTTTCTATCTATATTTATTCTGTGAGTAATTTTTGGAATTCATTAAATTAAGTGTTCCATGGTGAACACCCAAAGAGCAGGTGGCACATTAACTGCTTTAATATAGCTGAATGGGAACTACAAGATGTAGATATTACTAAGATATAAGCTGAGTTTGGACTGACCTTTTTTTTCCACTTCTATCCCAAATATATTAGGATATATTTGAGAGAGAAGTGATCCCGTGATCTGTGGCTGTAGTCTTCACACAGGAAATTTTCTGAAAAGTGCCGGTAGAAACATTAAAGCCGTATCTAATACTTAGCTAATTAAATGGTTACATGGATCATTTTATTTTCTCAACTAAGTTCCAATGCCTAAATTTCAATAACAGACAAAATGGACTTAGACATAGGAACACTTTTGAGAACTAATTAATTGCTTTTTTTTGCAGCTCAAAATTGGTGGTCAAGGTCTAAAAGAACACAACTTAATCTGGTATAAAGTCAAGACAAAATTTTAACACATGCAGAGAATCTGGCTGTCCTGATGCTTATTTCCACTTTTCATGTCCCTTTCTTTGTGGTCAAGGTATATTTGGAGTATATTCAATCCTTAAAAAGATTTGGGACGGAAATATAATTCTAAATGTCATCTTGTGTCACTAATACTGATGTTAGTAGGAGTAACACTGAGTTTCTTTTTACAGCCTATAATTCATTTCAATGTAAGTTTTTCAAGCTATTTTTTTATGGTCTGCTGCCCAAAACTCTCCTTACGCATGCTTCCCATTAGCTTCCATAGAAGAGAAGGTCAATCCATTTGTTCATTCTCTGAAGAAAATATTGCTTTAAATACCTGAGATCTTAATCCATTGTTGTCCAGAATAATTGTAGAGATTTATTATGACAAGTCTCGTTGTAGAGATAATCCCGGCTGTTGTCTCCTTGAAAAAAGAATGAGAAAATAAGTGTTAAAAAACAAAACAAAACAAACAAATAAACAAAAACAACAACAACAACAACAAAAAAACCCCACCCCATGTCTTTCATTAGATGAGAAAACGTGAAGAAACATCTGGAGATGAGTGTGAATTCAAAGGTACAACCTGAAAATTCCCCTGTTGGCTCATTACACCCATTATCTGTCTTCATTCGCTGCCCTTTCTCAGCTGCATCATCCACTATTTCCTTCTGGACTGCTGTTATTCTCTGCTCCATTGGCTGCTAATGAGTTGAGATACAGAATAGCATGTCTTCTTTCTTTATTCTTTCCTAACATTTACTGAGGGGCTGGAGGCTTGATTCATTTATTTGTTTATTTTTCCTTCATCGTTTGAGAGGGAGAACCAGAAGACTGGAAGACTGATGGAATCCAGCTCAGCGCTCATGGATCTGATTTGTTCTTGTTGTAAAATTCTTGGTGGCAATGAAAATTACCTCGATTCGTTTAAATCTTAGAATCTATTTGCTTCTCCCCTCAGTGAATCTTTTTTATACAGTCCCATATTATGTATGGTCTCATGGTTTAAGAATGATAATGAAGCTAAATGGAACTATTCACTTTCAATCCCTATTCTGATTTTGACTAGTATGGGGAATGATGACTCACAGCTTCTCTGCATGTCCATTTCCAGACTGGCATTTTAGTTCTTCATAAAAAAAGGTATTTGGGAGAGAATTCTATACATCTGTAAGTCTTAATGTTCTGGTGGCTTGGATTTTATTCTTTGCTCTTTGTTTTTATTTATTTTTTTTTTCCCCTCCCAATTTGTCTCTCAAGGTAGGAAAAAATGGAGGAAAGCAATTCTGAAGCATGTACTCTCTTCTAGACTCACAAAAATGAAAATCTCAATAAGGAAATAAACTTCTACTAAGTTAATTGGACTCTTTCTGCAGTTTGGTACGTTCCTCTAGGTTCTACCAAATTCATTTTTACTGGAAGGCTTGGGAATTCCCAACAACAAAACCAGTAATGTTTAAAGGTAATGTTTTTAAAACTATATAATTATGTGATTGACCTTCCAAATAAACTGTAATTAACATTGACATTTCCTGGCTGGCATTCCAATTTGTGAAGTGTGTTTAAAGGCATCCCCATGCTGCAGGAACACCAGGTTATGAACCACACCATTTGAGATCCATCAGCAAAACTGGCTTTTTCTGCGGATGCCTTTATTTTCTCAGTTTTGGAAACACTTCCAGATTTCTCCCCAGGTAATTTATGGGCACATTTTTCCCTGCTATCCTTAAACTTCATTATGAGATGAAATTATTTTTGAAACTCAGGTTTTCTCATGAAAGCCAATATTTATTACTTTCTATTCCCTGCTTAGGAAGTGATAGCTTGTAGATTCTACCTGGATTATTTATCTAAGTATTTTAATTTATACTTTGCTTTCCAGCAGTTGTGCATAGATGTAAATGTAAACCCAAACTTTGAAAGTGTCATATAATTGCATAAAATAACAGTTTCTGGGCCTGAGTGTGTTTTACTCGGAGCTTTTTTGCAACTCCCAGTGCAAATATATTTATGCAAATCTCTCTTGCCATCAAGCCTGGGAACCCAGCTCTGCAATGAGAGTGAATCTGTGATGTAAAATTCACCTTCAGTTGAAAAAATAGCATTTCTATTCACACCTGATACTGGTCTTTTTTATAGGTTTTGTAGCCAATGAAGTACTGTACTGTGTTTAAAAAAAAAAATAATGTGGGAAGGATTTGTCCAAGGTATGACAGCCTTGACTTAAACTTTGTAACACGTGCTCACAATGAGATTTCTACTCTCCCTTTTTTTTGAGGTGCAGTTAAAAACAAACAAACAAACAAACAAACAAACAAACAAACAAACAAAACAAACAAACAAAAAAACCCACCACAGTGTTGCAGCAGAACCCAGAAGGCAAAGGAGGAAAAGGAGCAGAACTTGGACTTGGAAAGGAACTTTGGGAAATTACTATTTCCCCAGGTAGCAGCAAAATTTCTTTTATGACAGACAAAATAAATGAGGCAAGGAAGTCACTAACTAGAACAGATTTGACAGAGGTGTGAAATTGAGTTAAAATAAATTGAATAAAATCTGAACGTGAATATAAAGAAATGGGAAATTGTTATCATGATGTCTGCTCAATTTATAGGCTGGGGTATAGATGTGCAGCAGATCAGAAAAAGAGTTGTCTGGAAAAAAATATGAAAGACCAGGCTCAATAAAATGTTTCAGAGGTGAAGTTTGAACTAATCATATTGGACCAAGTTGAAATGGATTTAAATCTCTAAATAAAATGTATTTGCATAAAAATATGTGGAATTGTGTGCCATGATTCCATGGGCTTATCTAAATCTAACACGTGTAAGCCCTGTTTAGAACTGTGTGCTTTTGACATATGCACTTTTTATATCTCATCAGATTACTGGGAAGGCAAATAAATAAATCCATATGCTTCTCAAAATAAAAGAATTTGGGAACTCAAAGATCACTGATTTGCCATTAATTCATAACGTCTCCACAGAGTAGAGTGCAGGATTTATCAGGGACCTGTCCTGAAGTGGTGGTGAGCTCTGGATGCCGCACAGAGAAGGAAAACAATGAAAAATTTTGTCTTGGGGATATTATTCCTTTACTCTCTGCTTCCTTTTCAGGACTATGCACAAAACTATCCACTCAATAATAGTGGAACACTAGTTTGGAACGTTCTGGTGTTCCTATAAAAACGAGAACATTAAATAAGAGGAGGGAAAACATTGTTATTGGCCTTCCTTTTGTTAGAATTTATGTTTCATTTTACTTTAATTCTACCAATCACAGTCTGTCATGAACCTGTGACTGTGCTGACAGGTGGATGCTTCCTCCAGAGCAGAGGGAAGCAAATGTGGGACAAGCTACATCTAAAACAATAAAAACACTCTCTAGGCCAGTCTGAGACAACTCTCAGAAATATCTAAAAGAAACTGTACTCAGAGAAATGTTATTACTTACTACCAAACAACAGACAGCACTGAGCTTAAAACATTATAGCTGAGTATTAAAGCTTAGCAGAATTTCAACAATATTATTTGGTAATTTTCTATCCCATTTGCCATCAGATGTCCTTTATTTAATAAACAGTGCTACAATTCTGGCTTGTGTTTAGGCTTCGTGAGCTGCGTTTTTCTAAGAGAGTATCTAACAAATTTTGACAGAGCCTTTTGATGCCTGCTGGTGAGAATGAAGATTAAAGTGGCTTTACAGGAAAGATTTTGAATTTATGCACCAGAATACACATATAGAAGTAGCTACAAATGTCTTTGACAGTCCATAAATATGAACTGAAATTGAGGATAATTTTTGTGATTTTTTTTTTTTTTTTTTAATGAAAAGTCCATCAAGTATCCTTTATT
>JAIXNV010001379.1:0-12860 GCA_020917445.1 Riparia riparia
ATTGCCAGGGGCAGAGAAAGGGACAGGTGACTCCTCAGCTTGGGTCATGGGAAATGTGGGTCACAAGGACTCTTCCCAATGTGGGTCCTCAGATGCAGGATGAAGTTGGAGACTCACACAAAACATTACCTGCACTCAGGGCATATACACTGGGGTTTCCCTTACTGGTGCCTCCATTGGTGTTTGGTCAGATGAGACCTCTGGATGAAGCTCTTCCCTCACTGGGGACACTCGTAGGGCCTCTCCCCAGTGTGGATGCGCCGGTGGGTGATGAGGTGGCAGTTTTGCTTGAAGCCCTTCCTGCAGTCGGGGCAGCGGAAGGGCCTCTCCTCTGTGTGAATGTGCTGGTGCATGAGGAGATTGGAGCTTCTCTGAAACCTCTTCTGACACTTGGGACACTCGTAGGGCCGCTCCCCAGTGTGGATCATTTGGTGGATGATCAGTTTGGACCTCTGATCAACCTTCTGGTTGAAGCCTTTCCCACATTCCCCACACTTGTATGGCCTTTCCTCAGCGTGGATGTTCTGGTGGCGGATCAGGTTGGATCTGTGGCTGAAGCTCTTCCCACATTGCTCACACTCGTAGGGCCGTTCCCTGGTGTGGATCCTCTGGTGGCAGATCAGGCTGGACATGTGGCTGAAGCTCTTCCCACATTCCCCACACTCGTAGGGCCTCTCCCCAGTGTGGATGCGCTGGTGCCTGATGAGGTGGGAGTTTTGCTTGAAGCCCTTCCTGCAGTCAGGGCAGCGGAAGGGCCTCTCCTCTGTGTGAATCCGCTGGTGCTGGAGGAGATTGGAGCTGGTCTGAAATCTCTTCTGACACTTGGGACACTCGTAGGATCTCTCCCTTGTGTGCATGATCTGGTGCTGGACAGTGGTGTTGCTCTGGCTGAAGCTCTGTCCACTTTCCTGGCACAGGGTGGGTCTTTCCTCCTCAGAGCACCCTGGGATGGGTTTGGAGTCCTTCCTCCTGTCGTATCTCCATAGCTTTTTCTCCCCTTTGGATTCCTGTACCATGGAGCTACTCAAAACGGCCTCTTCCACAGGGTTCTGCTGCGGGGATTTGTCCTCCCTGGTCTCCATCCTGAGCTCCTTGTCTGGGGGAGGAAGGACAAGGACAGGATGGGGTTTGCCTCCATGCCACAGGGAAGGGGAAGGAGATTCTCCCAACACATCCCTGGCAGGACGACATTAGCAGTGGGGTTGTACTGCAGCCAGGGGCCATGCTGGGCTGGGAGATGGAGCAGGAGAGAGGGGGAAACGGGGCACTGACTTCCTCCTCACCTGCCTGGCTGTCCCGGGGCATCTTCCTCTTCCTCACAGCCTCCTCCTCCATCCAGGCAAGGTTTGGGAAATCCTGGTTTGGGCAAAAACAAGGGATGAGTATGTTGAGTTTGAATGTCCCTCTGCTCAAGTCCATCTCTACAAGTCACCAGACATCTGGAGTCCCTAATAGCCTATCAATCACCAAGAGTAGCCCCAAAAATTTCTTTCTGGAATTTCCTGTCTCTGGTCTCCCTGCCCTCCCCAGACTGCTGAGAATCCCAGGAATCTGAAAAGCTCCCCCTTTTCCATTTTCCATTTAGGGATGCTCGGGGTTTTGGGGTCCCAGGGTCCCTTCTCCCCTTATTCTCTGCTTTGGGGTGCAGGAGGTCCAAGGAGTCCCCCCTGTACCTCTCCAAGCTGTTGAGCGTCCTGCAAATTGAAGCGTTTCCCCCTCTCTGGGCTCCAGGGGGACACAGGGCTCTGCTCCTCCAGGCTGCCTCTGCCAGCAACAGCCACTGGGACCCCCCAATGTCACCCCAAGGGCCATTTTCCACCCAGCTTTGGAGTTCTTACTTCTCCAAACATCCCCAACCAAAAAAACCCAACCCAGGGACCACTCAGGTTATCTGAGCTGAATTCCCTGTCTTGGGCTGGTAAGAAAGGTGTCTATTACAGAAGGCAGGAGTCTCCCATGACATGGAAAATGCAAACCCCCTCTCTTTGGATTATAATATTGAAATTAATGGTCTCTCAAGCAAAAATATGGCAATAGGAATATCAGTTCGTCAGTAGGAAAATTAAACTAAAAATGCAGTAGTAAAAAAAGACACCACCAAAAAAGCCCAAAAAATAAGAGTCAGAATCCAACCTGACACCCGGGTAGTCAGGGTGTTGCTTGAAGTCCAATCAAATCGTGGCTGCAGTCCTGGAGTGAAAGATGTGGTTTTGTAGAAGCAATGATCTTGTAGAAGGGTGTAGTTTTCCTCTGAAGGTCCAGTGGTGGTGTAGATGGGTCTGGTCTTCCTGTGGGAATCCAGTGAAAACCAGACTGCTTCTGGTGCTTTAAATCTCAGCTTATATCCAGGTGGGAATGCTTGGCTCGTCCCTCTGGGTGGAGCATCTCACAATGGGATGATGAAATTTTATCAGTCATGCAGTGAGAGGCAATGGCCCATTAACAGAAGATATCTCCCTGGAGGAAGGATGGGTCATGGAAGAGATAAAGAACCCTGCCCCATTTGGTTTTAAAAGCTGGACCATTAAGAGAACATTCCCCTCAGCAATATAAGGAATAGGTCATGAAAGAGATAAACAACCTGCCAACCTGGTTTTAACATATGGCAATAGAATACACTTTTTTTGGTTACATCTTCCATTGCAAGACAGGGCTCCAGGCTCCTTGCCCAGGCTCTCTCCAGAACACGGCCAGGCCAATGCTCAGCAGAGAAAAGCCCCGTGAGCAGCCCCAGGGTGGCCGTGGGCAGGCTGAGGGCAAACAGCATGGCTGGGGCTCTGCAAGGTCCCTGGGGGAGACGGGAAGGAGCAGCAGAGCAGGGGCTGATCCATCCCCACTGCACTGGACACCCCAGGGCAGCGTCCCACAGTGTCCTCATGCACCTGCCAACAACATCCCCCCTCTGCAGCCCTGGCCTCTCCCCCAGCTCACACAGGTGCCACATCCTTGCAGGCACAGACACGGCAGCACTGGCTCAGGAGCCCCTGTTTGCACTGCCCAGAGCAGGCGTCAGCACCCCCATGGTGTTGGTGTGGGGAGATGAACCTGAGGGAGCACAAATGCCATCATCAGCCCCTGGGGCCAGGAAGGGCTGGGTGACAGCAGGGAAACCACTCAGGTTTGTGGTGGCCTCTGAAGTCAGCCAGAAAGTTTGTTCCCATGAGCTGTGGGTTTCCTGTGCCACTGCAGATGTTGTTCAGAGCCAGGGCTGCCTGGCAGCCACCCCCAACCTGCCCTCATGTCACCGAGACACACAAAGCAGTCACACGCAGACAAGATATTTTTGCAAAGCAGAGGTCCTTCTGATCCCAGCTCACTCCTGAGAAAGCGGAGAGAGGAGGAAGAGAGCCCCTTTGTTTATTCTTTGTTTTTTTATACATTTCTGGGTCTAGCAGAAGATTGGCTTTTTGTGGTTTCTACCCCTCAGCCTCAGTGGCCAGACCAATTGTCAGTTACAGTTGTTTTCAGGTTAGAAATATGGAAACAAAGGACAGAGAATGAAAAACAGGATTTGTTTATGTTACATCTGTGGGAAAGGTAGAAAACTGCTCTAATATTGTACAGTAACTAAAAGATCTGACTCAATTATGAAATTCAAAATGTTGCCATTGTATATATCTTATGCAATAAACTGTATTAAGTTAGTAGCAAATGTTAAGAATTGACAGTAGTTAACAGTAGTTGACATTAGTAGTAGTAGTCATGCTAAGGCTTAGTAGGCCGCATGTAACCTACAGATGAACTTTGTAGCAAATTTTGTAATGTAAGCAGTGTAGCTAAGGAGTGTATCCATTTATCTAAGGAATGTACCTTTGGCAGAAACCTAAATGTCAGAGAGATAATTGTACCAGGTAGTAGGAGCGAAGTAGGAATCTGTAATGATGAAGAAATCATGTAAGGAAACATATAAAAACCCTGTGATTTTTCAGTAAAGATGGGGTCTTGTCTTTGGACACGAGTCCACGGACTCCCGGGCCCTCAATAAAGCACCGCATAAACGACTTCGGTTGTTTGTGTTTTCTTCGGATCGGGCAACAGTTTTCTGGCGACCCGAGATGGGACTCCGGAGGTGGCCGGGGCGGTTCACGTTCTGATCTACTCCACGCCGGCACCGAGTGATTCTCGGGGAGTCATCGGCTCGTGCCCGACCCCCGCGCCTGGCGGACGACCACAAGAGGTAAGCCCGAAGGTGCTTTACTTTCTGGTTCTGGGTGCCTGCTCATAAGACGAGGCGGCGATCCTCGCAGAGTTGGGCTAAGACGTCTGGTTGGTCTGGGAAAGCCTAGGCGCCGGCTGTCAGACGCGGCGAAAGCTGCGCAGGTCCGGCACTTGCCCCTCGCGGCGTCGAGAAGCGGCAAGTTGGTTTGGTCTGGTATTTATCTGGTATTTATCTGGTATTTATCCTATTAGGCTGTTAATATTGTATTTGACATTTATCTGGTATTTATCCTGTAAGGCTAATAATATTGTTCGTGGCTGTTATTGTTCGTATATTGCTGGTTGATTGCTGTTGCTGCTGCTGCTTTTTGCTGTGCTCGTTTGTGGAGTTGCTGTACGGTGGAAAGTGAAACCGGTTTGAAATGCCGTTTAAGGTTCAGTCTGATGAGAATATACCGGGAAATACCCCGTTAGGATGTTTATTGAAGAGATGGAAAAGTGAAGGGTTTTTCCAAGAGATGAGTAGGAGTAAGATGATTGATTATTGTAATCATTGGTGGCCAGAATATAAACGAGAAGGGCCGTCTTGGCCAGAAAATGGTACTATAGATTATGATACTCTGAATTCATTAATGCAGTACTTGAAAGATAATGAAAAATGGGACGAGGTACAGTATTTGGACTTGTTTTATTTACTGCGTCGTAAAAAGGAGTGGCAGATGGAATGTGGAATAATGGTATTAGAAACGAAAGAATCTGGGTGCGGAGGCTGTAAAGAAAAATCTAAATGTGTCCAATGCTTAGCATTAACCTCTCGACCAGAAGAGGATTTATCTTTAATGGTGTCACCTAGTACAACTCCTGCTACATCCCCCCTTGCTGTCTCACCCCCCCCCTGTTCCTTCACCCCTTCCCTCTGTCTCACCTCATTCCTCTTTGTATCCACCGTTACCGGAGAGTAGCTCGGAGGAGGAGGAGGAGGTAGCGAGCGTAACAGTAAAGCCAAGAAATATTAAAAAGGTTACTATACGTTCCCCAACCTCTTCCCCTGTTCGGCGAAATACTCCTCTCGCGGCGCGAACGAGACAGGGACGTAAGAATTACGGGGAACCCCAGCTTATCGCCCCTTTAAGGGAAGCTATGGGGCCCCAAGGAGAGAGAGTGCTTGTAAAAGTACCCTTCTCCCCAGGAGATTTGGTGATTTGGAAACAGTCAGCAGGCAGTTACCGTGAGAATCCTGAGAGAGTGGCACGGGTGGTTAAAATGATTATTAAAACCCAGAATCCAGATTGGAATGACATGCAGGTTTTGTTAGATACCTTAATGGATTCCACTGAAAAGGAGATGGTGTTGCGGGTAATGAAAGAGCGCGCTCGAGAAATGATTAGACTGCATTTAGCTGGAGGAACAACTGTAAATGAACTGGTACCAATTGACGATCCGGGATGGGATCCGAACGAGGTTGCAGGAAGGGAAGCTATTAGGGAATATCAGGAATTGTTGGTGGAAGGAATCAGGGCTGGAATGCCTAAAACTATAAATTGGTCAAAGTTGTATACGGTTAGACAAGATAAGAATGAATCACCCTCAGCATTTTTAGAGCGACTTAAGGAAACTGCTAGACGCTTCACTGATTTAGAAATTGACAGTGAAGCAGGAAAATTGCAGCTTGCCTTAATCTTTCTAGGTCAGACACAGGAGGACATACGTAAGAAATTGCAGAAATTAGAGGGACATGAAACTCGAGACTTGGACAAAATGTTAGAAGTGGCTTGGAAAGTTTATAATAATAGAGAAAAAGAAACAGCTAAGAAACAGCAGGCGAATATATTAGCTATAATGCAGCAAGCCGGCGACAGAGGAAGAGGCAGAGGTGGTTTTGGGCGCGGTCGTGGCTTTGGACGCGGCAGGGCAGGCTTTCAGAATATTGGATTCGGAGGACGGGGGATGGCCCCTTCTGGTCCCCAGCAAGGAGGGATTGCTCCCAATCAGTGTGCGTTTTGTCGTCAGATAGGACACTGGAAAAATGAGTGTCCAGTAAAAGCTGGACTGGGAGGAATGCCAGGAGTGCCAGTGAAGAGTCCAGCAGGTTACCCCATGAATCCAGAAGGTGTTGCTCAAGCATTAGTTTTGGGAAACTATCAGAATCAAAGCTGACTAGAGCAGGATATGAAAGTCAGAATTGACATTGATGGAAAACCAGAAGAATTTATTGTTGATACTGGGGCATCATATTCAGTTTTAAATAAAAGACTGGGACCTATTAGCAATACTACCATATAGGTAGTGGGAGCAACAGGACAATTGGAAGAAAGACCCTTTTTACAACCATTAAACTTGAAATTTGGAGGAAAGGAGTTGGATCATCAGTTTTTGTATATGCCTAATTGCCCCAAACCATTATTGGGCAGAGATTTATTGTCATTATTGAATGTCAGAATTATATTTGAGCATGGAAGGGTAAAATTAGAGGTTCCGGGAGAAGAAATTGCCAAACTGTTTGTAATAAAAGAAATTGATCCCTCTCCCATTCCCGTTGAAGTGGATCTGGCTGTGGTACCTTGGGTATGGGAAACGGGGTGCCCTGGTAAATCAAAGGCTGCTCAGCCGGTGGTAGTAGAATTAAAAGAAGGAGAAGAGCCAGTCAAAATAAAACAATACCCAATCACATTAGAAGCTAGAAAAGGTGTTGCTCCTTTAATAACTCAATTTTTAGCACAAGGGATTTTGCAGGAATGTGAATCAGAATTTAACACTCCTATTTTTCCAGTTAAGAAACCAAATGGTAAGTACCGGTTAGTGCAGGACTTAAGGGCAATTAATAAGATTGTAAAAGACATTCACCCAGTGGTTGCCAATCCGTATACTCTGTTGACATCTGTGTCAGAAAAATTTAAATGGTTCTCTGTTGTTGATTTGAAAGATGCTTTCTTCTGCATCCCTCTGGCATTGGAAAGTAGGAAATATTTTGCATTTGAATGGGAAAGCCCTGACACTGGAAGGAAGAGACAGCTCACCTGGTCTCGTCTGCCTCAAGGTTTCAAAAACAGTCCAACGATATCAATTAGCAAAAGAATTGGAGGAATGGAAGACTACCGAGGTAAGAGAGCCACCTTTCTCTTATGTCATTCTCCAGTATGTGGATGATATCTTTCTAGCAACAGAAGAAAAAGAAACGTGTTTGAAATTGACTATTGCTTTGTTGAACATGCTGGGTCAGGCTGGCTACCGAGTGTCAAAGGAGAAAGCGCAGTTACTAAAAGAAAGTGTAATCTATTTGGGATGTGAAATCACCCAAGGGCAGAGACGGTTGGGAGTCAATCGAGTGGAAGCAATCTGTGCTATTCCCCTCCCCAGGAACCATCAGGAATTAAGGTCTTTTCTGGGGATGGTGGGATGGTGCAGGTTGTGGATTCTGAATTTTGGACTTCTAGCTAAACCATTATATGAAGCTTTGAAGGAACCACAGCTAAGCTGGGATCGACAGAGGAAAAAGGCCTTTGAAGACCTGAAACAGGCCCTGAAAGAAGCTCCGGCGTTAGGCCTTCCCGACTTAAATAAAGACTTTCAGCTGTACGTAAATGAGAGGCAGAAACTAGCACTGGGAGTGCTAGCCCAGAGACTTGGTTCATGGAAACGTCCAGTGGGATATTTCTCGAAGCAACTGGATGCAGTAAGTGCTGGTTGGCCGTCATGCTTGCGGGCAGTTACGGCCACAGTGATCCTTATCCAGGAGGCCAGGAAATTGACTTTGGGGAGGAAAATAGAGGTATTTGTGCCTCACATGGTACTGGCAGTTTTGGAACAAAAGGGGGGTCACTGGCTTTCATCCAGCAGGATGCTACAATACCAAGCAATTCTGAGAGAACAGGATGATGTGGATTTAAAAATGACTAACCATATTAACCCAGCAGAATTTCTCCGCAGTGAGCAGGAAGAAGGAGAACTAGCACACGACTGCATGGAGGTGATTGAACAAGTGTATGCCAGCCGAATTGATTTGAAGGATGTCCCAATGGAGAACCCGGATTGGGAACTGTTTACCGATGGGTCCAGCTTTGTGGAAAGCGGTACCAGGTATGCGGGATATGCAGTGGTAACAGTTACAACCGTAGTGGAAGCAAAGGCCTTGACCCCTGGGACCTCCGCTCAGCGAGCAGAAATTATTGGACTCACTAGAGCCCTAATGCTGAGCTCAGGAAGGAAAGTGAATATATGGACTGATTCTAAATATGCTTTTGGGGTTGTGCACATTCATGGTGCCCTGTGGAAGGAACGAGGGTTGTTGAACTCTCAAGGAACTGCTATCAAATATAGAACTGAAATTCTAGCTTTGCTAGATGCAGTACACCAACCCGAGAAGGTTTCGGTAATGCATGTGAGGGGTCATCAGAAGGAAGAAGGGAAGATCTATCAAGGAAACAGACTAGCCGATGTCACAGCACGAGAAGTGGCCAGAGAAGTATGGACCCAAATGGCCTTGATACCAACTAAGGTGAGTCCCGTAACTCCACATTTGATCCAGGAACCGAAGTATTCTCCAGATGATGAAAAACTAGCCTCACTGCTGCTAGCGCAAAAGAATGCAACTGGATGGTATGTAACAGGCATGGGACAAGTTGTGGTCCCCACCCGAATTATGAAAACTATTTTGGAAACTGAACATAACAAATGCCATTGGGGAGCAGAAGCATTGGTAAAATTTCTAAAAAGAGAAGTGATTTCTAACCAGATGTTAACATTGGCAAAACGGGTGAATGCCATGTGTCCAACCTGTTTGAAGAACAACCCAATAGTTAGGAAACAGATCCAGTTAGGGAAATTACAAGTGGGGCCCGAACCAGGAGATTACTGGCAAGTAGATTTTTCAGAATTACCAAAAGCACAGAACTATAAGTATCTTTTAGTGTATGTATGCACTTTTTCAGGCTGGCCTGAAGCTTTTCCTTGTCGAACAAATCAAGCGAAGGAAGTAGTCAAAACTGTTGAAGGAAATCATTCCTCGATTTGGGGTGCCGTTGGGATTGTCCTCAGATAGAGGTCCACATTTTATAGCAGGAATAGCACAAGAGGTTGCTAGGATGCTAGATATATCTTGGGACCTACACACCCCTTGGCGACCTCAATCCAGTGGCCAGGTAGAGCGGATGAATCAAACAATTAAGGGACAAGTTAAGAAAATTTGTCAAGAGGCAAAAATACAATGGCCACAGGCATTGCCATTAGCATTGCTCAGAATCAGAATTAAACCCAGGGAGCGATTGGGAGTTAGCCCATATGAAATCCTATATGGGAAACCATACCATGCTAATGTGTTGGAAGGAGATTTGCATGTGCAAGGGGATCAGACAATATTTAGTTATGTCATGTCATTAAACAAAACTCTTAATGCCTTAAGGGGAACCCTGCAGTGGAATCGACCCATGCCACTGGAGAACCCAGTGCATGACATTCAACCAGGAGACCGAGTATATGTGAAGAATTGGTCCACTCATCCCTTGAAAGAGACATGGGACGGGCCCCGGCAAGTGATCCTAACAACCTACACTGCAGTAAAGGTCGAAGGAATCGACTCATGGATCCATTACACTCGGGTCAAGAAAGTCCCTGCACAATAGGAAACCCAGCTAGTCTCCCCAACGCAGATGATTTTTCGCAGAAAGTAGCATTTTTGATTATATTGTTACTGGTAATAACGAAACCAATTCTTGTTAATGGTTCTGTTGTAGTTGCAGCTACCGAACCAGTGGTTGATGTCATAAATGGAATAGATGGGAACCTGACCTGTTCTGTAACGAATGACCAGAAAACTGAAGTCCAGAATATACAAGCAACCTGGAAGAAAGGTGCTGACTATTCTGAAGCCAATATAGTCACAGTTTGGGATAAGGATGCACAAAGAGCAAAGGTTCAGAGAAGAAGAGTGACAAGGCAAGTAATGGAAGGGATGGGACAGCCCGAGATAGAAACGGATCTAGATAGGAAAGGTCATGAGAACCTAGTAGTAGGATTAATCAGAGATTTTGGAATGGTGCAAAACGTATCCCGAATTACAGCATGCTTGCCACTCCCAAAAGCAGCAGGAGAACCAATCCCATGGGGAATTGTTCCTGTGGGACAATTGCCGAATGCCACTGTAAATGTTACGTGGAATTGCAAAGTTGTAACCAAGGAAAAAGGGGAATGGGTAACTGTATGTGCGATCTTAGGTTCGTCTAGAGTATCCAAAGAGCAGTGTGAACAGATGCCAGGTTATTATGCATGGGATAACCCACAGATACCAAGGAGGTGTTTAGTAATACCTGAAGACAATGTATCCTTGCCAAGTATCTAGGGTATGGAAGAGCAGATATGAGAAAGAAGAGGTATGTCAGAATGATACTAAAATAACCACCATGGAAGAATGGAAAAGTATTTGGGGACCCAGTTTGTTAGAAACATATAGTTACTTAGGAAAGGTAAAATGGTGCATAGAATGCAAGGGAAAAAGAGAACAAGACTATGGAAAGAAATCATCGCAGAAAGACAGGTTTCGCCAAAAGGAGAAAGCAGTAGGGTTATGGAATTGTTCTCAAGTTCTTACTTGTGATACTAAAAATCAAATAGGGATAGAGCCAGTAAAAATTTTGTTACAATGGGGATGTGAGTGTAGGGGATATAACCATTCACTTAAAGGGAAGATTAAAGGCTGGTGGGATTGTAAAACTACTACTGTAAGGAGTCCCGGGAACCTAGTCTGGGTAACAGGACATGGACATTGGACTACTCATATGCCAGTAGATGGCCCGGTAACCCAGATAACATTAGGAGTTCCCACATTATGCCCCTTTTGGAAAGAGTCAAATTTAACTTGGGAAGAAATTAGAGGAAGAATGAAACGGGAAATTGGAGATGACATACCAACTAAAGATGAATGGCATGAACCTGATGCTGGAGTTGCAATTGGGTGGGTTCTAGAATCATTCTTTACACCTGTAGCTGCTTTTAGGAACAGAGAAATGCTGTACAAATTGCTAGGGCAAACTGAGAGATTAGCAGCAGCTACTAAGAAAGGATTCAGAGATATGAATTCGCAATTGCAAGCCACATCCCGAATGACTTTGCAGAATAGGATGGCATTGGATATGCTATTGTTAAAAGAGCATGGTGTGTGTCAGTATTTAAAAACAAAAATTGACCATTGCTTCATCCATATTACAAACGTGACTTTAGAAGTGGAAAAAGATATTTCTCAATTAGAAACAATTGAATTTAAAACAAGAGACATTGAGAAGGAGGCACAACATAATTGGATTGGAGAAATTTTTGAATCTTTAGGACTTTCAGTTTCTGGATGGGTGTCGTCAGTGATACAGAATGTTCTGTTATTTGCAGTCCTACTACTAATTATTTGGTTAGTGTATAAGTGTGTTTTAGGAGTCATTGAAAGAGAAACAAGATGCACCAGAAGAGTGATGAAGGCCTTAACAAGAGATGATGAGAAGTACCCGCCTCCTCCGAAGTATGAAGTTACCGTCGGGCGAGAAAATCCAGCATTTGAAAGACCCAACGATAACTAAGAGTTGAGTATTCTTGCAGAAGACTGAAGAATGCTCAAAAGGGGGGAATTATGTTGCCATCACATTCATCTTATTCAATAAACTGTATTAAGTTAGTAGCAAATGTTAAGAATTGACAGTAGTTGACAGTAGTTGACATTAGTAGTAGTAGTCACGCTAAGTCTTGGTAAGCCGCATGTAACCTGCAGATGAACTTTGTAGCAGATTTTGTAATGTAAGCAGTGTAGCTAATTATCTTAAGGAGTGTATCCATTTATCTAGGGAATGTACCTTTGGCAGAAACCTAAATGTCAGAAAGATAATTGTACCAGGTGGTAAAAGTGAAGTAAGAATCTGTAATGATGAAGAAATCATGTAAAGAAACATATAAAAACCCTGTGATTTTTCAGTGAAGATGGGGTCTTGTCTTTGGACACGAGTCCACAGACTCCCGGGCCCTCAATAAAGCACCGCATAAATGACTTCGGTTGTTTGTGTTTTCTTCGGATCGGGCAACACCCTGACTGCAGGAAGGGCTTCAAATGCAACTCTACCCTCATCAGACACCGGCGCATCCACACTGGGGAGAGGCCCTACGAGTGTGGGCTATGTGGGATGAGCTTCAGCCAGCGCTCCCACCTGATCTGCCTCCAGAACATCCACGCTGAGGAAAGGCCATACAAGTGTGGGGAATGTGGGAAGGGCTTCAACGGGAGGTCCCAGCTGATCATCCACCAAATGATCCACACTGGGGAGAGGCCTTATGAGTGTTCTGAGTGTGGGAAGAGGTTTCAGACCAGCCCCAATCTCCTCCAGCACGAGCGGATTCACACAGAGGAGAGGCCCTTCCGCTGCCCCGACTGCAGGAAGGGCTTCAAGCAAAACTCCAACCTCATCAGGCACCGGCGCATCCACACTGGGGAGAGGCCCTACGAGTGTCCCCAGTGTGGGAAGAGCTTCACCCAGAGGTCTCACCTGAGCCAACACCAACGGAGGCACGAGTAAAGGAAACCCTGACGTGTACCCTGAGTGCAGGCAGTGTTTTGTGTGAGTCCCCAACTTCATCTCCCATCTGAGGACCCACCTTGGGAAGAGTCCTTGTGACCCACATTTCCCGTGACCCAAGCTGAGGAGTCACCTGTCCCTTTCTCTGCCCCTGGCAAT
>JAIXNV010001380.1:0-12857 GCA_020917445.1 Riparia riparia
CGACAAGGCAGCAGGAGGAGCCTTGTAAAGCTGGATTTTGGGAACCAGTAGTTCAAGGCTGCACCCAGACCGGTCTGTTAAACGGCAGTTGCTGGATCTCGTGTGTTTAAGCATCGTTACAAGTCTGGGGTTTGCCTCCCTGTGCAGTCTCAGAAATTTTTTGTGCTGCTCTAGCAACGTCATCATTAAATCAGCCCAGAATGGGTTGGAATGGAAGGAACCTTGAACTCATCCCATTCCACCTCTGCCATGGTCAGGGACATCTTCCACAATTCCACCTTGCTCCAAGCCCTGTCCAGCCTGCCCTGGGACACTTCCAGGGATGAAATTTGACATAGTTAATATTAATTCCCAGCCATACATCCGGAGAAAAGGATTCGCATGTGCAACAGGGGATTTTTAACCATTTAATAACTCCTCCAACAGAGCCAATGGCAAACCAGGGTGTGATTGATGTACTTGACTCTAATCCATTGCCTGCCCACAGCGCTGTGTGTCTGTAAATCCATTTATAAAGAATTAATTGTATGTATTTCTTGGAAAAATCCCCACTTCAGCAGCCTTTGATGATGCAGTGGAAGAGCGTGTGATCAACGAGGAGTATAAGATATGGAAAAAGAACACCCCCTTCCTGTATGATTTGGTGATGACCCATGCCCTGGAGTGGCCCAGCTTGACTGCTCAGTGGCTTCCTGATGTCACAAGGTAAAGGGACCCTTCTGCTCTCCTTGTAAAGCAGAACAAACTGCAAATCCAGGACTGTGCTGAGGGACTTTGAGGTTGAGATCACAAAAATCCCTGACTGGTTTGGGCAGGAAGGGACCTGAAATCTCATCCAGGGACACCTTCCACTGTGCCAGGCTGCTCCAAGCCCTCTCCAGCCTGGCCTTGGATCCTTCCAGGGATGTGGCAGCTGCAACTTCTCCTGTGTCAGAACCTTCCCATCCTTACAGGGAAGAGATTTTCTGATCCCTGTTTCGTTTCTCTTCCCCTGCAGACCTGAAGGCAAAGATTTCAGCATCCACAGGTTGGTGCTGGGCACCCACACCTCAGATGAACAAAACCACCTGGTGATTGCCAGTGTGCAGCTGCCCAACGACGATGCCCAGTTTGATGCTTCCCACTATGACAGTGAGAAAGGAGGTGAGGGCCCAAAAAAGAGGATTTTAACCATTTTTCCCTTCTTTTCTCAACAGCAAATTTGTCTTTCCCTAAAGTTCAGGCGGCAAAGTTGAGTTTTTACTTCTAAAATAATTTATTTCTAAGTGGTACCTCCTTAATAGACAAATACTCTGTTTCTTGAATGTCTGAATAATCTAATGATGGAAACAGAAGGTGGAGGTTAATTGCAAAAATATTTATGTGTGGGAAAAAACCTCTCGCTTCCCTATTTCCCAGGACTTGACCTTGAATCCTATTGCTTTTAATTGGTGTTTTTATTACCACGTTGGTAAATCATGCAAAAACTTTTTACACAAACTCACGTAAAAGAATATTTTTATTTCAGAGGAGTGTAACATTTCAAACCTTCTTCCTTTGTCTTTGAGTTCTGCTGCCTAATTGCTTTCCCAGCCCCTCTGGGGTGAAATTGTGTTTTGTTCCATGTATCAGACTTGAATTTGATGCTTTGTAACCTTTGTGGCTGTCCCGGGTTAGACATTTCTCCTGTTTGCTTGGCTGAATCAATCTTTCCACCTGGTGAAAGTCCTTCACGATCCAATGTTTGCTCTTCTTTTTACAGGAAGTTTGGATTGTGCAATGAGTATTTTGATCTTTGGGCTTCTTTAAGTTATTTATGAACATGGGGTTGTCTATTTTAGTATTTCTCAAAAATATTGTGATATTTAATTTTTAAATAATCCGAAACTCATTATTTTTTGCCCAAATTTTTCTGTTTTATGAATTATTAAGTTACTTTATGTATAAAGATAAGAGAGCTTTAACAAGCTGTATCTCAGTCCTAACATTGCAATTTGTTTTTTTCCACAACTTTGTCTCTTCTGAGAGCTTGGTAGCAAATCTTGAATCAACCCTTTGTGCCTTGTTCTGAAGCTGGCTTATTGTTCACAACTCCTTTATTCCTAGAGTTTGGAGGCTTTGGCTCAGTAAGTGGAAAAATTGAAATTGAAATCAAGATCAACCACGAGGGAGAGGTGAACAGAGCCCGTTACATGCCCCAGAACCCCTGCATCATCGCCACCAAGACTCCCTCCAGCGATGTCCTGGTCTTTGATTACACCAAACACCCCTCCAAACCAGGTCTGTGCTTCGGAGAGCAGCCAGCTCATCCCCCAGTGGTGAAAAAAGAGGTTAAAAAATGGTGTGGATTGCCCCTTATTTGGGATTTTGGGGACCAGTGGGTGTTTGTTCAGGAGGTTGTTTTGTGTGTGGTTTAAACACCTGTATCCAAGTGTATCCTTGGAGAAGGAAACCTTTTCCTGCGCTTGCCCTGTTTGTTTTGCCACCTCGCTGTGAGGTGTTTGAGGTGGCAGAAGGTGGGTTTTTTAGAAACTGTGATTTGGTGTGTAGCTGACCTGTTCCCCTGATATCCTGTAAATATATTGACAGTCATTTACCTGTGAACTCCTCAAGATTGTTTAAAGTAACTCCTTTTGTCGCTTGTGGAGAGGACTAAAAGTGCCTTCCTCGCTTTAAAAGTGCAGTTGGGGATGATGAGAGGAAGGAAAACATCCCACCTTCTATTTCTGGGTGTTCAGGAGGAGTTTTTTAAGCAGTAACTGCTGAGCTGCTCTTCCTCCCTCCAGCTGCAACTCAGGCCAAAGCATGGAGGTGGCTACTGGGTTAAAATAAAGTTAAATAAACTTAACACCAGCTATCCCAGCATGTGCTGGAATGATTCCAGGTGCTGGAATCCTTACCCTGCCTTGTTCCAGATCCTTCCGGAGAGTGCAACCCGGACCTGCGTCTCCGTGGGCACCAGAAGGAGGGGTATGGGCTCTCCTGGAACCCAAACCTCAGCGGGCATTTGCTGAGCGCTTCTGATGATCACGTGAGTGCTTGGAGCACAGCTGGGCTGAACCTGAGCTTGCCGTGCTTTGGGAAGGGCAAGAACATCCTGGCTTCGAGGGGGAGGAGGGAAAGAGAGCCTAAAGGTGTAATTTTTTTACGTTTTTGGTGTTTTAAAGACCATTTGCTTGTGGGATATCAGTGCTGTTCCCAAAGAAGGCAAAGTGGTGGATGCCAAGACCATCTTCACGGGACACACAGCGGTGGTGGAAGATGTGTCCTGGCACCTGCTCCACGAATCCCTGTTTGGATCTGTTGCCGATGATCAGAAGCTCATGATGTAAGTGAGGGAACCCCTTCACAAGCTGTTTCTGCCCCTCAAGCTTTCTCATCTCCACAGTCAGTGAAATGGGATCCAAACCTTTGTTAATCCGTGTTTTCCCTTCCCAGCTGGGACACCCGGTCAAACAACACCTCCAAACCCAGTCATTCCGTGGATGCTCACACAGCTGAGGTGAACTGCCTCTCCTTCAACCCCTACAGTGAGTTCATCCTGGCCACAGGATCAGCTGATAAGGTACTTCTGCCTGCGTCTTGGAAGGTCCTTGCTCACTTTCTGGGCTGGATGTACGTGTTGGTTACTTCAACAAAATATTTTTGCGTTTTTCTTTCCCTAGACTGTTGCTCTGTGGGACTTGAGGAACCTAAAACTGAAGCTGCACTCCTTTGAATCACATAAAGATGAAATATTTCAGGTATTAAAAAAGTCTTTATCTTTTATCCTCACAGACTCAATTCTACTTAGCAGCCTGGAACAGAAAAGTAGTTTTTTCCACAATGTTTTTGCTCTTACACTCATATTCTATTCTTTTATCTGCTTCTCTGGGTGTTGCTGTGGAGCTGCAGAGCTCCAGTACAGAGAGAGAGTCCAGAAAAGGAACAGCAAAGTGCTCTGGAGCTTTAACCACAGCAGTAGGATGAAATGGTAGCAGTGCAGAGTCCATTAAATTATTCATGGCAGCAGATTGAGGCAGGAGGCCCAGAAATGGCTGCAGTGTTTCCATCTCCTCAGCCTGGTCCTGCAGGAAGCTTTAACACTCTCTGACAAAAGATAATTGCAGATTTTGCTGCTGTAAATAGAGAATGTTCACATCATGGGCAGCACCTGCTTAGCAGATTAAATATTTCCATCTCCAACTCGTGCCTTAATCAGAGGAAAAATATGTAGAGGGTTTTTTTTTTTTTTTTTGGTGGAGGGATTATCAGTTCAGACTGTGTTATGTCTAAATAAAATTACAGAATCCTGAAATGCCACGTTAGTGTGCAGAATTCCGTGTTCCTTCCTAATCCTGTGATCCTATTATAAGTGGTGTGTTCTGGAGAGCTTTATCTCCAGGAGAAGCAGTAAATGTGAGCTTTTGGGCAGTTAAGCTTAATTACAGTGATTTCTTTTCATGTGAGAGCTCTGCCTACTGCTGAAGGAATCCGTGGGTGCTGTTTGTGCAATCCTTATTAAGATAAGGAGCAGCCAATACCCTTGGGAGCTGTTTGCACTTGGAAACACGTGGGTTTTGTTAGAGGAAAAGTTCCAGGTGGCACCTTTTTGGTGAAACGTCTTCTTCTCGTGCGTGGATATTCACAATTCTTCCCGTGATAAATGTTATTTAGACATACTTGCTTTGTCATCGGTTTGAGTTCTTGTCGAGCTTTCAGGGCACAAAATGAAGTGTTGGGAATGTTCCTCAAAAAAAAAAACCAAAAACCTTTTAAATTTATCCCTGTCTGCAGGTTCAGTGGTCTCCCCATAATGAAACCATCCTGGCCTCCAGTGGCACGGACCGCAGGCTAAATGTTTGGGACTTGAGGTAAATCCCAAATTCCCCAAAACATTACTGATTCATTGCATCACACCTCAAAAAAAAGAGAAAAACAACCCCAAACCAACCCCCACCTTTTTCTTCTTTGCAGTAAAATTGGAGAGGAGCAATCCCCTGAGGATGCTGAGGATGGCCCCCCAGAGCTGTTGGTGAGTTTTCACTCTCATTAATTATTTTCACCTCTTCCTCACCCTGCAGTGCAAACTTGAAACCGTTCCTCTTTTTGTTTCCCCAATGCCAGTTTATCCATGGTGGTCACACTGCAAAGATCTCGGATTTCTCCTGGAATCCCAATGAGCCCTGGGTCATTTGTTCTGTATCAGAAGATAATATCATGCAAGTCTGGCAAATGGTGAGTTGTTTGGGAAGGTGCAATTCCTGTTGAAATTCCTGGATTTCAGCATTCCTGCTTTTATTTACAGCCCTCAGAATTACCCAGATTGTAGCAGTGCTGGAATCTCCAAGGGGCAGTGAAATCCCCTTTTGCTTTGGCCAGAGCAGTGGTTTCCAAATACTCAGGACATGCTTGGTATTTAAAAAAAAAAAGGAAATGCTGGTGCAGAAGGAAATTTTTCCCTTCTGTGTTTGAATGAAAACAGTGTGTGAGAACCAGGGATGAAATTGAGGTTTCTGTATTATTGGCATAAAGAATATTTGAGATTTCCTTCTCCAGAGATGAAAAGGGTGCTGCTGAACAGGAACAGTTTGCTGGCCCCTGCATTCCCAGCTGTTGAAGGTTTTGGAAAACAGTCTTGACCTTCAACAAGACCATTTTCCTAACTTTTTTTGTTTGTTTATCTCTAACTTCTGTTCTTGGCAGCTTTCAGTGTAGTTCATTTAGAAAATGCTGCTGAGTAGAGGATCTACAAAATAAATACCTGAAACACTTTTTTAAGTCTTGCAGTGGGCTCTCCTTTAGCAGATTCCTTTTTACAGGGCATTTTTTTGAGACCTGGATTTATGGATAAGGATGTTTGTGTTGCTGCTTTAACATCAATGGGATCAGGGATGGGTGATCCATATCTGCAAACAAAAAGTGAGCAGAACTTTCTGGGGGTGCAGTGCTGTCCAGAGGGGTGGGAAATGCTCCCTCAGCGTCTCCATCCCTGTCTTGCAGGCAGAGAACATCTACAACGACGAAGATCCCGAAGGAAGCGTGGATCCTGAAGGTCAAGGATCCTAGATGGCAACTTCTCCCTGTTTTTAGTCTTTCTCCTTCTCTTCCCTCTCCGCCCTGAGATTGACTTAACACTGGTTTTGAGACACACACCGTAGGCTTTGTGTTCAGCCGTCCTCCTGTAGATCCCGTCGCAGGCTTTTCCACCCACACCACCCCAAAAAATCAAAAAGGGCTCAGCCCCCCTCAGCCAGCTCCCTGCTGTGGCTCCCACCCAGAATTCCTACAGCAGCTCCTTTATTGCTCTGGCTGTCCCTTTTTAACTGCCTTCATCACACTGCAAGCTTGGGATTAGGTTTTTTTTTTTTCTCTCTCTCTCTCTTTTGCTTGCTCCAGCCACAGGCTTTTGCCTAATTTAAACAAAAGTTAAATTGGCAGAGCTGCCCCAGCAGGCTTGAGCCAGCAGAGATGATCCAAGTGTTAATCCCCTGACAGCTCAGAAATGGTGTGGAAGGTCTTGTCCTCCTCAGTACGACTCAGAAGCCTTGGAATTCCTTTAGTTATCTGTACCTTGTGGCTTTTTCTGCCTTTGCAGATACAAGACTTGCAAGTTCTGACTTGAACTGAAATTTCTCTTTTTTTGTTTGGTTTTTTTTTTGTGGTTTTTTTTTGTCTCTCCTGGCAATTCTGTTTTTTTTTTCATTCCTTCCTTCCTTTCCCTTTCCTCCCTCCTGCTGGGCGCCAGCGGTTCGGATTCCTTAAGCTATTCCTGCAGAGCCTCCTTCACCTGCCACGTTTTTTTTTGCTCTGTTGTGTGTTTCTTGAGCTGTGTTTTCGCATAACGTTTTCTTTCCTTTCTGTGAAATGGTTTTTAAGACTTGGGGGAGCCCTCAAGTCGTACAAGGTGTTTGTTTGTACCAACGGATGACCCCGGTGCCCTCAACAGCCTTTGGCAGCTGGTGGAAAACAAACGAAAACGTGGCTGAACTACTTTTTTTAGGAGTTTAGTCCTTGCCCACAAGGTCCTGCACGTCTTCCACTCGGGTGTCCAGTGCCACCAGCAGCCTGCTCCTCTCCATCTCCTCATGACTAATTGCGTGTAAGTCCTTCAGTTGGAATAAAGTTTTTTCTACGTAAACGCCGCCGAGTTTGGGGAGTTTTGTGCCGTTTCTGCCTTTACTGCTTTGTTATTTTCAGGGGGTTGAATGTGGTCTCTCCCTGGGTGTGTCCTTGAGGTTGGGTGCTGCTAGAGATTTATTTTTTTTTTAATTTTTGAGACATTAAATTGGGTATTTCTCCCCCTCTCATTTCTGCTGCTTTGTGGAACAAATTAATGAGCACTTGAACCCTCAAGCACCAACCAAATCACTGAATTGTTCTTCCCCTCAAGCTCTGCTGCTGTCTGCATTTTAACTCTGCCTTTAGCCCTTTCCACAATCGTTTTGTTTTATTTTTTTTGTTATCCTGCAACACAAATTTGATACAAACACCGCAGTTTGGCAGACGGATTTGGGTTTTTGAGACACAGCTGAGAGTGAAAAAGCTCCTTAAACTCTGACCTTTTATTTTCAGTGTGAGACTCGATTTAAAGTGGAAACCTCCTCCCCACCACCTCATTTCTGTGGAGCATGTCCCAGTACAGCAGAAACTCTTGAAATACAAAAGAAAATCCTCTTCAAAGGAGAAAGCTTCTCTTGCATGTAAACTTTAAAAGTCAAGCCCCCTCTAACAACAGCTTCCAGAACTTTCAGTGCAGGCTTAAACAAATCTGGAACAAGACAACATTTTCCCAAACACAGCAAAACATCAGTTATTCTTCATCCATATCCATTGTTCAGTACAAAGATGATTTGCTTTGCTCCTCTGGGGAAAAGCAGTTTTACTACAAGAGCAGCAGCAGCACCTGGGGAAATCCCCAGGGAAAGGAATTGTCTGGAATTCCCAGCTCCAGGCAGCTGCTGCACATCAGGCAGGGTAAAAGCAGCAGGAGGAGACGTCTCTCGTATCTGTCCTCTGGTTTTTGCTACAACGAGGAAAATTCCACTGTTTTAACAGTCCTGCTCTGCTTTTTCCTCCGATTTGCAGAGGTGGCCGTAGATTTCTAAGCAGCTCCTGTGAGGGGAGAAAGGAAATTTAGGCTACGGAATATTTACATCAATGCTTTGGCTGGAGAAAAGAGGAGGGAAAAAAATACAGTTTGTAGTATGGAAGGAAAAGGGGATTGGGAAACACTTCAAGAGGCTCAGTCTGTGATGTTGAGAGAGTGTGGGCCCGGCCCAGCCCTCCCAGAGCCCTTGGCAAACAGGGTTTGACAGAAGGGAATGTCATTTTCGGTGGAAAAGGCAGCTCAGAGCTCCCCGGAGCAAAGGGGAAAGCTCTTTTAAAGGTGTCGCTTCCAGGGGTGGAAATTTGTAGGTTCCAGGAGTTAAGAGACTCGGCTGCTGTATTTGGGATTGACTGTAGGGCTGTGATTTAGGAGAACCCCAGGCTGCAAGGACGGGTGGTGCTGGGCTCGGGGCTGAACCCTAAATGCAGTTTGTCCCCTTGGGAATGGCTGGTGACATGAGAGAGCTCATCCCTGTGCTTGGATAAACTTTGGAGCAGGGAATGTCGTCCTGTGGCGTGTTTGAATGAGGAGGTTTAGGTGGAGAAGGGGGAAAAGGAATGCTAAAGGAGCAGTGAGGCTGCAGAAAATGGTTCAGTGTCTGGCTGAGGCTGGAATAACACGAAGTAACACATTAAAACAAAGTAAAACAATCCACAAACTCATGGACATTTTCTGGAGCTTTAGAAATTCACGTGCAGTGAAGACCTGAGTGGAAGCAGGAGAGGACAGTTCCAGCATCCCCAGCACGGCTTCCCAAAGCCAAACCTCAGCTGCTTTCCACGTATTCCCGAGGAAACCACCACTTAAATTGCCACACCTGCTTCTTGGGAAGCCACTCCCCTGCAGGAGTTTCCAGCTAATCCCTCCTTGCTGTAGGGCAAAGGAGCTGGAATTCCTGCCGTGCTGCCCCGCTGGGGACCAGCAGGAACAGCCAGCGCTGTCCCCAGCTGTGTGACCTCGCTGTGGGCTCTTCCCCACCATCCCCTTCCTCCTCCCAGCCCCTCTGCCCCGCAGGGACGAGACCCCAACGCACTTGTAGATGGAGAGCTCCCGGTGGAGGCTGGTCCTGAGCTCCTCCAGCTCCTGGTTCTTGCGCTGCTGGAGCTGGACCCCGTTCTTGAGCTCCTTCAGCCTGTCCTCCAGCTCCTCCACCTGCTCCTGCGGGGAGAAAAGGAGCGCATCAGCTGAGGGAGGATCCGGCAGGGCTCCACCGCTTCCCTCACTCTCCTCTCCTCTCCTCAGGGATCTCCCTGTGGCCGGGTCGAGCGCAGCCAGGCTGCTCCTGCCCTCTTTAAAAACCTCTGCAAAAACAAACCCCCTCGGGTTTAATACAAAGGTGCGAATTTGGGCTGGGCTTCCTTTTGTCCTTAGGCTTCTCCTGGCCGCTTGGTTTTGTCCCCTAAAGAACTTGGTGTGTGCTTTGAGAAGCTGCCAGAGCTGTAGAAACCCGTGAGTCACAAAGGAGATAAATAAGGAATTCGGGAAAGGGAAAATGTGGAGGCACACCGGGGGTCCAAGGGACCCTGAAAACGCAGGACAAGCCACGGCATGGGTGCTGGAGGTTCTGATCCCCATCCCAGCAGGGAGGAGCCGTGGTGGAAGGGGAACGGCAGCTTCCAGAAAGTGCTGGGAGGAGGCAGCGATTGCGAGCCGAGAGCGGAGAGTGTTGAAAGGGGGGAGATTAATTGTGGAGCCTCTTTGCCAAATGTGCTCTTGGAGATATTGGATTGCCTTGTCCCTCAGGCTGAGGGGATGCCTGGCCCAGCCAGAAATAACCCTCCCAGGAGGCAGCCTGGCCCCGGGGCTGTGGGGACATGGGTGAGACCTTTCCTGGCAGCAGGAAGGGCAGAACCTGCCCCAGCAGGAGAGGGAATTTGAAAGAAAAGCCACCTGTATTTAAAACTGGCTTTTCCAAGCGTCTTACCTCAGTCCTGTGCTCGGAGGAGCTGCAGGAAGTGTATGGTGCCTGTGCTCAGCTGAGCTTTGGGGAGGAAATCTCCCATCCCTTCCACCTCTTCCCTGGAGCCCTTTCTGAGGGGCCAAAACCAAGTGAATTGATTCTGGAGAAACCCATGTTCCAAGCTGGGTGAAGCCCCAAGCTTTCCCACCGCATCTCTGGGTTTGCCTTATGCCCAGGGGCTGCTGTTCCACGTGGCCCATGCCAGGGTGTGGGATAATTTTAATTCCAACCAGCAGGAGATATTCCACCTCCTCCCCATCCTCATCCCCCCAACTCCTTCCCCGGGCCCTACAAGCAAATCCTGCAGCATCCACCTTCCCCTGGCCGCAAAGCACGACTCCCACTCTCCGAAGGGGGCAGAACGATGCCCTTCGGGGCACCTACCCGGTACTGCCCGACCTCCTCATCCCTTTTCTGCTTCACCAGGACAATCTGCTCCTCCAGGCTGCGGTTCTGCAGCCTCAGCCGGCTGACCTCGCCCTGCAAGGGCCTCAGCGCTTCCTTCATGCCCTGGATCTCTCCCTGCATCTCCTGCAGCGCCTTGGCCCCGGCCTCGCGCCGCTCCAGCAGCCGCAGCAGCTGCGGCTCGTAGTGCTCCTCCAGCCCGCGCCGGCTCTCGGCCACGAAGCTCTCGAACTCCACGGAAAGCCGGCGGCTCTCCTGGAGGTACAGGTTGTCCTGGCGGCACGGCGGAGCCTCCAGGCGCTGCCTCAGGACTTCCTTCTCCTTCTCGCAGGTCTCCTTCAGCTGGGACAGTTCCCCCGAGAGCTGCCCGGCCTGGCTCTCCAGCTCGCCCTGGTAGGCGGCGTGCTGGGAGAGGTCGTGCCGCCGGCTCTCCAGCTGGTACTGGCAGGCCACGCACTCCTTGGTCACCTTGAAGAGCTTCTGCTTGATCTGCCGGATCTCGTCGCGCAGGTTGTCCCTCTCCAGCTCCACCTTGGCCAGCAGCCTGCAGGCCGCCTGGATCTCCTCGTGCGCGTGGCGGATCTCCTGCAGCGCCGGCTCCCGCAGCTGGGCCAGCTCGGCGATCAGGCCGTCCCTCTCCCTCTCCAGCTGCTCCACGATCTCAATGCACTCCTGGAAATAATTGCCCAGCTCTTCCAGGGTCAGGCACTGGTGCTCCGTGGCATCAGCGTCCAGAGGGCTGCCTGCTCCCTCTGTGTCCATGTCCAGCGGGATTCCTGCCCCATCTGCGTTGGCTGGGATCCCTGCCCCATCTGTGTCCATGGCCGCTGGGATCCCTGTCCCACCTTCATCCACGTCCAGCGGGACTCCTGCCGCATCCACATCCTCTGGGATCCCCGTCCCACCTTCATCCACGTCCAGTGGAATCTCTAGGCTGTCTGCGTCCATGTCCAGTGGGATTCCTGTCCCATCTGCATCCACGTCCAGCGGGATTCCTGCCACGTCCCCGTCCAGCGGGATCCCAGCCCTGCCTGCATCCTCATCCAGCCGGGTCCCTGGTGCCCTTTGCTCCAAGGGGGGATCCTTGCTGGGGTCTGGGCTGCCCCTGTGCAGGGCTTTGGATCCATTCCCTGCTGGCTCCGGTGGTGTGTGGGGACATTCTGGGTGTGGAGCAGCTCCTTCAGCTGCTCCCTGTGGGGCTGGGGACGCTCGGGCTTCATCCAGCTGCGGCTCTGGAGGGGGCTCGGGCTGTGCCATCAGGTCCCTGGGAAGGAGAGGGGATGTGAAGCAGAGCAGTGAGTGTAACAGGTCTCGGCCTTTCCGCCCCACCAGGTGAGACCCCAGAGCCTGGGGGGCCCCGCTGTGACCATCCCTGTGTCACCCACAGGGCTGGGCCCATCGCTCCGGTGACAACTTGGGCCTGCCCAAAATAAGGAAAGAAAACCCTATTAAAACCTTATCCAAGTGTCTGTCTGCCACGGAGGAGGAGTGAGGGATTCAAACCCAGACCCCAAACCCGAGAGCTGCTCCGGTGCCAACCCTGCCAGGGCCGAGCTCCCCGGCGGCACCGACCCGAGCCGTGCGAGCACTCCCTGGAAAACTTGCCGGGATTTTTAGCGGTGCGGCATAACCTCACGGCAAGGGAATGCGCCGCTGGAAGCACAGGCAGCCTCCGGAACGACTGAGACGGAGCAAACCCGGCACTCAGAGCCTCGGGCGAGCGGCAGCGTCCGCAGCAGGAGCCGGCGCTTTGCAGAGTCATCCGATCCCGGCTTTGTCCCCCCAGGCACGGCACCTGCAGCTGCCACCGCCGGCCAAACCCCGGCTCTCGCCTTCTCCCGGCTGCTTTTTTTTGGGGGGTAGGACGGAGGCAGCAAAGCTCGGCGACCAGCCGGGGTTTTCCCCGCTGCTGCCAGGAGCCGGTGGGGTCGGTGGGAGGATGCTCTCACCTCTCGGCCACGCCGCTGAGCTCATGTCTAGTCATTCCCTGAGGAATGAGCGCAGGCTGGCACTCACAGGCAGCCCTCGGCTCGGAGCAACGGCTTTCAGCAAAGAACTGATTTTCCCCGATACTTTCTCTCCTAATAAGGCAGTTTTCGGCGCTGCTGACACATCGCGGCCTCGGACTCGACGGCGGGCGGCTGGAGAAGGGGCAGCCCCTGGGAAGGTGGGGAAAGGGCTCCTCTGCCCCCTTTTTCCTCGCCCTCCCCGCTGCCAGCGCTTGTTTTTCAAAGTTCTTGGATCCGCTTGGCACGGGAGGGGAGGGGAGGGCTCCGTGCTGCCTTCCCAGCGGGCCGGGGGGGCTCTCTGCCACCCCCCACCCCTCATCCCGGGGCCCCCCAGAACTCCTGCGTGCCCCACGGGCACCTTCCCCCCGCCCCGCACCTGATCATTCCTGAGGGTCCGGGAATGCTGAACCTCACA